>REGL01000974.1:51383-63501 GCA_004194395.1 Aurelia aurita complex sp. Pacific
GATTCTGCAATAGACTTTCCGAGAATCCTGAAACATATATTTTTTGTTTTTAATGTTGAAGAAGCACTTCGTGATTCAGTTTTAGTTTTTTTAACGTTTAGTTACCAGTATGAATTCGCAAAATTTCCGCATCCCAAGATAAAATGTTCAATCCACTTTTTCACTACATACTCTGCAAGATTTAATCTGTTGAACAAAACAAAAATCATGAAAATCGGGTGAGTGCAAGCCAAGAAATTTGAATTTGAAACTTAGTGCTATTATTTGGTGTTGCTGTGCTCAGAAAGAAGCACGAAGTACACTTTTTAGGCCCAACTTGAAATAATGTTTTCTCAGCACTAGATTGTCCGATTTGAAAATTTTTTGGGTTTTGTCATTCCTCAGGCTACGATGAACAATAGAATAATCAGTTTGGTACAATTCTGATACTTTTATTTTTCGCATTAATTACATGCCCTGGAACACTGTGATGTGGTAGGCTTTCTGCCTCCTGAATTTCCTTCAGCTGAAAATAAAGAAAGGAGCATTGGACACAAACCTGTAATTGCAGTTCAGCCTCAGTTGGTTCTCTGTTTCGTACGATAAGTTTGGATACAGCTGACGTAATTCCTCCAGCACCTCCCTTCGCACGACGTTTGTTCAGCTTTACTCTACGGGCGAAAGAGAGAATGATGTAATGAAATTCATACAAGACAAATTCAAATGGTGCCATGAACTCACTGGAATCTCACTGAGAATATTATTTGCCTCAACTTATGATTTTTGGCATCTTTGAGGATGTTCTTGCGGATTTGAATGGAATTCAAATTTGGAAGCGATAAAGAATTAAAAGTGTATCTAATATGAGTTGAGAAAATGCGTTATTCCCATTCCAACGCTTGTTTACTCTTATGTTCAACCAAGTTTAAGAAGACACTTTTTTCAAAACAAGTTAACAAGTTTCGTAACAAGTTCGAAAACCATTGAAACTGAAATTTCATTTGGGAGACGTACCGGGTGGGTGTCCCGAAAAAAAGTACTCCTGTTTACAAAATCGTCAAAAATTGGTTATGAAACCTTTGATAAAATTTTCTTTTTGAAATGTTTTGTCAAATACCCAAAAATATGCATAGATGATAAAAAATTTTGCTTTTGATACAGCAAGGTAGAAACATTGCCAGTTGAAAAACCTTTGAGCTATAGTTTTTAAGCAAAATACTCAATCTTGCCTAAGAGTCAAAATTTTGAGATTTTTATCATCATTGAAGTGTCCAATGGTAGTGCGCATTTCTTTCTGTCATTCATGGCCAAACTAGAAGCTTTACACGCACAAAGAAACTGATCTTGTAATCATCAGTGCCTTTTTGCATTATGATTCAGAACCAGGTAGCCCTAAAAAGAGCAAAATTTGCTAATTTTTAAACCAATTACAAGATCAGCTATGTCTTGGAAAAATAATTTGGTCCTTGATATACTTCACAAAAAAAGAAAATCAAGGATCACCGTGTAATCAAATTTTGGTGATTTTTCAAACGGGAGTACTATTGTTGGGACACCCGCTAGCTTGTTGATGTAGCTTGTTGATGAATTCTACAAGCAAGAATTAGTAAGAAGATGGAGGCAAAGAAACAAGACTTGTAATCAGCACACTAAGGCTTTTGGAATTTATGTTCTCTTAAGAGTGTGACTAACATTTGAAATATAAGAAGAATGCGATGAAAATCATGTTATAGGAGGAAGATCAGACCAGCAGATGTTGACAAAAGATGATAATTCAGTTCCAAGTTCAATGTGGCACATTCCAGTTGAGTTAATTCCAGTGCATTCCGGGTTTTAAAATGTACTGGAATTAACAACTATTTATCAACTGGAATATGCCATATCGAATTTGAATCTTTTGTCAACACCTGCAGACCTGGTCCTATAACATGATCTTAGTCGCACTCTTACTTATCAAAGTTGAACAAATTTTCCAACTTTGATACGCAGGGAAACCAGCATAGAAAGGTATAAAAAACAACTCCGCATAGCACCAAAAATCTATTACAACCACTGGTTGCATCAAAAATGATTTCATTGCGTAAACATGCTTGTTGGCTTTTCCATCACATATAATTGGGATGATCATCTTTAAATCAGACTGAATTTATTTCAATCAGTCTCCGACAACAAACTAGTTGAATGTACAACAAGTATTAAGTACCTTGTTTGTAGTTCATTGTAAAATGCACCTTCACCATCACGCATGGCAATGAAGTAATTCTCCTACAAAATGAAAACAATTTCTTGAGTTACTTAATACAATTTATATGATTTTCAACCAAGAGGGTGCAATAATAAAGAACGCATCCAAGAAATGTAGCTCTCTCAAAAAGAAGGAAAAATTCCGAAGTCCCACCAGGTGAGCAGGAAAATGGTTGCCGCTTTTGAAAGCTCATAGCACCAAAAGCTATCGATGGAATTCAATGAATCAAATTCTACTGGATAGCCAAAAGACCAAAGTAATGTTGTGATTTTTCTCGCAGTTGTATGCACACTCAAAACGTAGGTAGAGTCGACATTACGAAAATTTCTGGTTGACAAGAAATGTGCCTGAATGAGAGCCTGAAACATTCGATCAGATAGTAAAGAATCTCATCCTACGAAAGAATATAAAAGGGCGCTTCCTCTCTTTAAGGGCTGTATGAAGTAGGTTTTCAAGTAAATACTGACGTTTTACAATCTCATGGCAACAAATGTGCAGAAGCTGTCCCTTCCGTGAAAATTGTACTTTGTCTTAGTTCTGTGAAGGAGTTTCTTTACAATTTGATCAAATGTTTTAGGGGGTGGATAAGAAACACGTAAACAGTGTATCAAATATCGCATTTTGAAAGGAGAAATTCCTTTGTAATGAGCTATAGATACAGGCTGATCTTTGTTTGAAAGATCAACGAAAATATTTGTTGGAAATCCATTTATATCGCAGCAATCCCAAAACATGGAGGTCTAATTCGTATCACAAGGAAATGCGAATGTTAAGATGAGACACCAATCTTGAATTTTCGTTGAATAGTCGCAATAACTTGGCTCATCACAAAACAGCCAAATCATAAATTTTCCCGAAAATTTCTTACCCAGCCCTTTTAAGGCCCTTTTCAGACATTTTGCAAACAATGGATTGCTATAAAGTAACATTTACCTACTGCATGCCCCAAAAAACGCAACAGATTTTTAAAACTATGACGTAAGCTTTTTCAAATTAATAATCAAATGATAATTTTCATGTAAATCTGCAATAATTAGTAAATTTTGATATATTTCTCAGAATTTTTGGTGACTTGGTTGCAGCGTTAAAAATAAACGAACTTCAAATTTGCTGTCAGGGAAAAACCAGAGCTACCAGCATTAGAGTAAAGTATACTGCAAAATTAAAAGCATCTTCAATATCTGCAACTTTACAGGATTATGGACAAGCACACAACTTGATTAAGAAACTGTAACAAAGGGATCTCTTGCTGATTCCTGAGTTATCCGGTCTAGAGGAAGCTCTCAGTGTTCATTCATATTTGAAAATGTAACTCTAATAATGGCCTAGTCATTTTGGAAAAGTAAAGAACCATCATGGGCACTTAAGAAACACAACTGTGTTTAGTAGAAATCTTTATAAAAGTGTCTGTTTAATGTTCAATTAACTTGTGTGTTTGCGTGTTTTTCAGCAATGTTCAGGGATCGCAGGGATTGTCATGTTTAATAATTTGACATTACAATTCACCATTGTTAATGCAGCAGCTCTAGTTTTGACCTAGGGGTAATTTTGAAGTTTGCTGATTTTTAACTTACAACCAAGTCACCAAAAATATTGGAAAATATTTCAAAATCTAATCTAGTTATTACAGATATAAATAAAAACAATTGTTTGACAAAGAGTATGAAACAGTCTGCATTAGAATGTTTCAAATCTGTTGCGTTTGAGGGGGGGACAACCTGTACATCATGTGTACTCACAAAAACCCAGAAAAAGTGAACTTTTTTGGCGCACCCGGTATCTCTGGCAAGCACAGAGTATCTTCAATTTGCACGCCATGTGATGCTATTTATAATTACCTCATATCCGGAGCTTGCTTTGTTTTTTACACTCCAGTTGTATTCTCTTGCAAGTTTATAATCACTCCTGGAGAAAAAACATCACTTGAAATATATATAGGGTTTACCAAGGGTAAAATGAGTTAGCTTGGAGTAAAATGGCTACGGCCACAAAAGCGACTAAATTTCGTGAAAATGTTATTTTCTTTAGTACCGACAGTTTTAACAACACTCCTGGGTGTTGCAAATGTATATTTAACAGTTTACGATTTACCATTTTCTGCCTATCAACACTATCCATGTTACCCTCAGCTTACCACTTTACCCTTTCAGACCCTAGGGAAGTAACGATCTTTTTATATTACCGAATAATCCCCATAAATCTAATTCCTCCCTTTGAGTATCGTCATACCGCCTGTAAATTTTCAAATGAAATTGGGTGGTTAATCTTTTCAGATCTTAATACTAAAACAGTCATATACTGGTTACGTAACTTTGTTCTAGTCTTACCAAAGGCAAATTGGCAATTTAGAAGATATGAACAAAAATAACGGGTCCTATAATTTCCAAAAATAAAAACACATCCAGAACAAAACCAGGAAAATTGTATCTTATATCATTGATTGCAGTCAAGAATGAAGTCATCGTATCAAAAGTAACGGGTGTCGCACCAAAATATTGCTTTTGAAAAATCGTCAAAACTTGAATACATGGCCGATCTTTGAATTTCTTTTGTCATAATTATATTATTAGCAAGTAGATCAAAAGATTAAATCATTTTCCAAGGTACATTTGATGTTGTGTTTGGTTTTTAAAATTAGCAAATTTAGTTCCTTTTTTTCGACTGCCTAGTTTTAAACCATAGTGCAAAATACTAATCATTGCCAAAATAATGCCTTTCTGATTAATGTTAGAAAGAAAAGAAGCAAACTATCATTGCAGGCTTGAAGGAGAATAAAATATCTGAAAATAATGGCTCTTAAGCAAGGTTTACGATATTGCCTTAAAGAGTATTGCTCAGAATAAGATTTCCAATCTGTCATTTTACGTCTTTTAAGTAATAAAAATAACTACTTAAATATTTACAAATAAATTTGGATCATTGGCAAAGAGATCAAAAAGACAATTTCATAATAGGTTTGATAATCCATTATGACAGGTTTCTGTTATTTTATAAACAAGAGTACTTCCTTTGGGGCCCCCAGTATGAAAATAAAAGTGTTACTGGAACAGGCAGTTAAGATTTGGCAGTCCAAAGTATACCGGGTGAACCAGAAAAAAATTCCCACTTTTGAAAATTCATAGCATCAAGGGTACTGGAAATTCATAGCATCAAGGGTACTGGGTGGATTGGAATGAATCAATATTTGCTTGACAGCCAAAAGATTGATGTATTTTTGTGATTTTCTTGTCTTCTTACGAGCACTGGAAAAATTGGCAAATTTAAGTTTACAAAAACTTTGCGGTTGCAAAATTACTGAAAAAGGCCCAAAATACTTCATCAAATCATAAAAGGACTCATTGCTCAGAACAACAGGTAAATGCAACTTGTTACGGGTGAGAGATATCGTCTGCAGATTTATTGCCATGGGCTTGAAAACCTTTGGCATCTGTTTGAGAATCTATGTCTTATAACTCCTGAGAGAGGTGAAACGCCCGTGCGTATTGTTCTGTGCGAGGAGAGTCTTAACGGTTAGCCTGTTAGCCAGACCCAATTTCAAAGGAAATAGTGGTCTGTTCAATACCGCCATAAAGCTTGTTCAAACCTCGTTTGGGAATTCCTCAGAATAAATTGCTGATTATTTGTAAAGAAACCATTTACCCAGGAAGCTCTTTGAAACTTTTCTGAAAAAGAATACTGCAATCTGTTGCGCCCTGATTACTCTTTGTTCCGCCTTGCATAGAAATTTAATCTCTGACCTAAGGGTGCAATCATGCAATTGATTAAGCTGTCTCCCTTGCTGCACTAAAATAGTTCGCTCTTTGTTTTTATGATAATATCTTGAGCTGTGAGATAATTATGCGCATACATTTTCCACAAAACTTGGAAAACAGCCCTCTTGAAATAGAGGCTTTGAACAAGCTTTATGGCAGTATTGAACAGACCACTATTTCCTTTGAAATTGGGTCTGGTTAACAGGCTACTTAACGGTCTGATCAAGTGCTTTAGGCCCATTTCAGTAATTTTGCAACCATGAAATTTTGAAAAGTTGAATTTATCTATATTCGCAGTGATCGTAAGAGGACGAGAAAAATCACAAAAATACTTTGATCTTTTGGCCTTTAACTAGAATTTTAATCATTCAAATCTATGAAGGACTTGTGATGCTACTAATTTTCGAACGTGGGAACTTTTTTCTGGCTCACCCTGTATTATAATATGACAATAAATGAAAAGGAAATGATTATCCACTAACTCATCTTCGCTTGCCACTTGCAAATTATCGTCTTCTTCCCGTTTTCGCTTCTTCAAAGTATCGTCACTTGGTAGAAAGTATGCAACGAACTGATCGCCACTCTCGTCCTCCATACCCCTATAAAATAATGACAAATTTGATGTAAAATCAAATTGAAAAAATCTCGCTCTGATGTGGACACAACTCTGAAAGAACTCAGTGTGTTCAATCTAAAATAAGAAAAACATTAGCATTAGACAAGAGGTCAATGCAAAAGGTCACTGATCAACTGGGATATTGCAACACACACAGGAACACAAGGAAATGATGCTATTGACCCTAATTTAAAATTTGAAGTAGTAATGTTTATAGGTACTGCAGCATTTTCGTTCCGTGGATCAAACGTTTGGAATGAATTAGAACATGAGGTCAAGCTAGCCCTCTCTCTGTCTACTTTTAAATGTAGATTAAGTAGAAAATAGATTTTAAATTTTACATTTATTCTAATTTAATATTGCAAATATTCCTTTTTATTTTAATAAAATTTTAATTAGGTTTTGCCACGGCCCCCTGAAAAGCAGTCACTCTTGGCTGACGAGACCACAGTGTATAAAGAATTCAAAATGAAATGAAATGAATGAAATCAGAAAAACGAATCTTAATTCATAATATCTTTACATAACGTTTGGCAAAACAAGGGCAGATTTTGAAACAATGAAATCAGATGTTTTTGGTTGACACGACATTTCAAATCCATTAGCAAATGACGGCAAAAAAGCACAATCACCCAAGCACTAAATCTGAACAAACGAAGGCGCAAAAAGATGCATGGAAACACGTATGGCTAACTATCTCACTGTGCATGCTAAAGGGGGGTAGCTAACCAAAAAGAAAAGGCTCGAGTGTACCTAAAAAGAAAAGGCACTAGTGTGATTCAACAGCTGAACATTAGTTGTTTGACTTGCACCAAAAATATACAAGAGTTGCAATGCCCATCATTCATCCTCTGAATTAGATAAATTAATCCGCAAGGCCAATGCTTCTCCTTTCGATATAAACTCCTAGCTTTTGTTGTAAACTCCGTTTCGCGTGCAGAGCGCGACAGTTGGCATTACTGGCTCAAGGGCATCTTTTGTTCTTTCGTTCACTTTGCTTTGTTGCTTGAGACAGTTCTATTTGTCTTCCATGGCTAATCGCTTTAAAGTTCACCAAAGCAACCGATGCCGTAGTTACGAAATCTCCCTTGTTATTCGGCTAGGAAGCGTTCTGCAAAAAGCATTTTCATCCGGCACAAACTGAATGTATCGAAAGAGCTGAAATAGAAGCAAAGAATGCAGCATAACCATACCTGATCATTGCATGAGACATTTCTCCTACTGTAGCTGGATCAGCCTTTCCACGAGGCGTTGGTTCTGTATCGAAGATAACATGTGCGCAAGGCATACGCCAGAACTAGATAAGTAAAGAAATTTGAATAAACAATTGAAACTGGTACCGCTCTCATGTCATGGATAGGATAAACAAAAATTACCATACAAGTGGCCTATTCGACATTTAGGAAGGACTCTTTGGCTATCGCAAACTAGCTTTAGACAAATCGTTTGATTTCCTTCTTTAGAGATATTGGAATATTCCTTCACAGGGTGTTCCAAGAAAATTTCTGCCTCGTTTGAAAGGTTGTTGTAAAGGAGCTGTGATTTCTTTTGTCTCCTTTTTTGAAACAGCTGCAATGGAAAGACTTCGACATAGAGCTTGAGACCTTGTTTGGATAAATCGAACAAGTAATTGTACAGTTATGGTATATAATAGGTACAGTACAATGAAGTCAGAATCAAATGTTGCTTCAAAACCAGAGGATCACTTTCTTCCATCAATGCAAAGATTAAGTAAACAATAAATGCACAAACAATCTTTTTGTAGGCGTGTTGTACAATGTTTCTATTAATATAAACATTTAACATAAAATAAATTGTACTTTGAACAGATTATGATTAAAGCACGACGTTTCGAGCTAATCCCGTTATCAAGTTAAGGTCCTTTTCTTTACAGTCGCACTCGTGCCTTGTCTTTTTTGGTTAGCTACCCCCCCCCCTTCGCATGCACAGTGAGATAACGGCTTGGCTCGAAACGTCACGTTTTAATCATACTCTGTTCAAAGTACAATTTATTTTATGTTAAATGTTCCTATCAAGTAAACAATGTTACAGAGGTTGATCCGAATGTCACACACATCATGCAAATATTGGTGCTATTCTTTATAAACAAGTTTTGCAAAACCTTCTTGAAGACACTCAAAACGCGCAGTTTCAAACTGCCTTTTTCTTCACAATAGAATCCAAATATCAAGCAAAATTTTTAGGCTAAGGCAAAACTGATAAGGCAATGGCAGATATCTTAACTTAGGTCTTAAATNTTCTATTGATATAAACATTTAACATAAAATAAATTGTACTTTGAACAGATTATGATTAAAGCACGACGTTTCGAGCTAATCCCGTTATCAAGTCAAGGTCCTTTTCTTTACAGTCGCACTCGTGCCTTGTCTTTTTTGGTTAGCTACCCCCCCCCCTTCGCATGTACAGTGAGATAACGGCTTGGCTCGAAACGTCGCGTTTTAATCATACTCTGTTCAAAGTACAATTTATTTTATGTTAAATGTTCCTATCAAGTAAACAATGTCACAGAGGTTGATCCGAATGTCACACACATCATTGCAAATATTGGTGCTATTCTTTATAAACAAGTTTTGCAAAACCTTCTTGAAGACACTCAAAATGCGCAGTTTCAAACTGCCTTCTTCTTCACAATAGAATCCAAATGTCAAGCAAAATTTTTAGGCTAAGGCAAAACTGATAAGGCAATGGCAGATATCTTAACTTAGGTCTTAAATCTTAAAATTTTAAAAAAATTAGTAGACGGAAGATAAATAGAGGCATTCTATAAATAGGACAAACAAACACCTACATATTCTATTACTCCTCTTGCCAAACAATAACATGCACGTATCGAGATCATCAAATACAATACGCTAATTTCAGACATGTATATGCAGCTCTTGAGTTACACGTATTTTCTTTAAGAAGCCACTTATAAGAAGCTCAGATTCTCAAATCGCCAAAAAATTAAGAAATTCTTGCATGTTTTTCTTTATTCTCCCTCCTTTCCTGTATCAGATTACTTGGAAAGTACTGGAGTTATGTCTAAACATTGGAAAGGCTTCAAAACAGCTCGTTTTGAAATGTTCAGGAGAGCACAAATCTGATAATTCTAAGAAACTTCCAGTACTGGGCCAGATTCTTAGTTTCTTATAAAAAAGTACGTGTAACTATCTTTCTCCGTCAGACAACTAACTTTAGAAGCCACATCAGAAACCCGTCTTATATGAGTGTTGGTCTTCATAACAGCTGATTATCAGAAGCGTCTGCATGAATATGAGGATGCTCCTGTTTCATAACTTGGATACATTCCGAAACCCAATGTGCATTGTTGCCAACCTTCTCGCGTATCCAGAGATAACAATTTCGTACATACTTCTCAAATACCCGTGAAGACCACAATTTCTAAGGTAATACTGATTCTAATTTCAACATCGGCAACCTGATCTCAGCAGAAAACAGAGTATGAAATCATTTTTCATGAATGTTCATGATTCACAGTTTTTAGCCCAAAGTGTAACACAGAAGAATTCCGCATAAAAGAACCTGATATGTTTTCTTGAGACAACTGATTGTGATACCATAATCACGTCCAGCCTGTAAGGTTCTTGAAAGGTGCTTATACTTGGTACAGTGCAAATATGTTTTTATGTAGATGACAGTGCATTCCTTCTTTCACTTGGGTCGTTTTAATATATTTCTTTCAATAAATCAATGATTTGGCAGTTTTCAAGCAAATTACCATCTTTTAAGCTATTATATAAGAACTTCTAGAAATGTCAGTCTTTTGTAGATTCTCGTTTAAAAAGTTCGAATAATGGAATTTCAGCCTGAATGTTCTTATAAGATAAAATTAGGTTCTTTTATGCGGTTTTCTACTGTGGGCAATAGATTTCTTTTCCAATGTTATTTTCTTTGGTATGATCAAAAATGAAAAAAAACAGGTTTTCTTTTGTAATTTATCAGACAATGTATTAGGTAGTATTATTGCAGCCGAAGGCAGCCTTACTATTTTTAATCAATCAGAAAGCGAAATTAGTCTGCCGTTAGCCTATGGCCTATGTAGACAGGGCCACTCACGGCTGCGGTTTGCGGGCGCGCGGCTTGTGAGCATATCCAACAACCAACAAAAGTTCTCCAACAAAGATAATGAGTTGTTCCCTACCTACTTACGTCAGTGGGCGACAAAGGTTTATTTCTGACAATGCAGAGCTCAATATTACGGACAACGAAACCATGGACTACATAACTACAGACCCAAGAGCCTTGGACTCAGGAACTAGAAACCGGCGGAGGAGAGTAACTCAATATTCTAAATCATTTACCTTTTGAACCATTACTCAACTGTAAATTCAAGCATAATACACGTTTCCTTAGTGATAATCATTCAATTAACTTCCATAAAAATTAACCTCGCTACTGTCGCATTTGGTACAAATACTAATCTGCAGCACTCGCTGACTGTTGTTATATCTAGTATTATCATTTATCTTTGTCTTTCAGGGTACACTGTAAAGCAGTTTTTGAGTAACTGAATGTTTTTCACGCTGTATAAAGAATTCAAAATGACTGAAATGAAGTGAAAATTATGAATACCGCACTGTCAATCATCTAAATACTAGTTTAATGATTGATGATAGCTTGCAAGCTACGAAAGTAAAAGGGTACTTACACTGAAGTCGGGGAAAACAGGAAGGATATCGACTGGCTTCAATCTTGGATTGGCATGATGAGTTGTTATCTGCATAGATAAATTGTAAAAAATTGCTTCAAACTCTGTTTGAACAATGCGAGTAACTGCTACCAACAAAAACTTTGATGATAAAGGAGACAAATATGCCTCTTGAGAGATGGACTGCATTCATTACTATCTTCATCGAGGGAATTGGATACATGATCTTTACATTACGCTAAACAATATCCTGAACTGTTTGAGTTCAACTTCCGGGTGAGCCAGAAATAGTTCCCGCTTTCGAAATTCATAGAGCCAAGTGTACTTGCCGGATTTGAACTATTCAAATTCGAATTCAAAACCTAGAGACTGATGTTTTTTTTCTGTGATTTTTCTATCGCTTTTATGAGCACTGAAAGCATAGGTGGATTCGACTATATAAAAACTTCTTGGTCGAGGAATGCCTCAAAAAGGGCCAAAATCACTTGATCAAATCTAATCTCACCGAATTTATCACACAAAACGAATCTCATCACACAAAACAATGCGCAATAGCATTTCCCCTCTCGCAGGCGTTATTAGAAATAGATTTTCAAACAAACAGTGAAATGTTTCAATCCCATGGAAATAATTGTGCAGAAGATGTCTGTCACCCGTGAACAATTTTCCTTCTTTCTATTTCTCTGCAAGAAGTTTTTCGATGAGTTGGTCGAGCATTTGAGCCTTTTTTCAGGCATTTCACAACCATGAAATTCTCGTAAATTCGAATCTACCTGTATTTCAAGTGCAGATAAAAACGCGAGAAAAGTCGCCAAAATACGTTGGACTTTCAGCTCTTAAAGGCTGATTTCCAG
>REGL01000974.1:98523-112977 GCA_004194395.1 Aurelia aurita complex sp. Pacific
AAGGGAGATATATTCAAATAAGACGAGGCATTTGGGCCTAATAAACTGTTCAGTTGCAAACATCAGTTGAAGAGGAAACAGAGAAGAAAAGAAAACAAGACAAAGATGAAAACAAAGGTAAACAAATATGTAATTAAAACATTCGTGTCCTAACACCCTTGGTCATATTAGTTCTCAAAATGTCAGCAATTGACGTCATCAAAAATGACACTTCCGGTGAAAAATAAAAAAGGTACCGGTTGAATTCTGAATCTCTATGGTTGATGTAGACCCCTTTTACACGGTAGCGGATCACTTTTGATCCGATACAAAAAGTGTTGCGGATCAGCCTCCCATTTACACCAAGCTCAAAGTGATCCGACACACTTCTGCTCCGCTATCCGCATCAATTTTGATCCTGCTACAAAAGCGAACTCGTTTTGTGTTCGATCACTTTTGTATCGGATCACTCTTGCTCTGCGCTGTGTAAACGCAAGTGATCCGCATCAATTTTGATTCAGATTCATTACGAGGGTATTTTCCATGCAAACGAGGTTTAATCACAATTGCAGTTTGTTTTGAAATGTTGACGTTGAAAGGAAATCACTGAAAATCCAAGAAAATCTTGAATGTGACCTCGCCTTATTTCTATGGTGACCGCTGATCCGCTACCGTATAAACGAGACCGTGATCCGATACAATTTTGATCCGCTACTGTGTAGACGGGAGGTTAACACTTTGTTCCGCAGCACTTTTGATCCGCTACCGTGTAAACGGGGTCTTACAAGTAATGCACAAAATGAAAGGTTAGCATGATTTTTAGATTGTTAGACAATATTCCCTGTCTACAGCAATGCATGCACTTTGGGCAAAACATCTCATCATTCCTTTTATTGAACCAGTTCTCCACCTCAGTGCCTGTTAACAGAGGAACGGAACAATTGTGTATCATTCCACTTTTCATGTCACTTTTTAACCTTCCACTTCTTAGAAAGGAACGATGTTATTTGCAGCTCCAATGTGAATGCAACCCCTAGACATTCCAATACCGTCGCAGCGACTCCCCTTTCCCTTTTTATTGTTTTTTTAACTGTTGAATTATTACAGAAATGTAAATGCCATTCACAGTGGGAACTAGATGACTCTGTGTCTTTTCCCGCTGTGAATGGCATAAGAGTAATGTATATTGTTGTGTAGTTAGTTATGATTTGCTTGTATATATAAAAAAAAAAAACATTCCACTTTTCGGAAAGGAACGGTATAAAATGGAATGGTTGTGTTCCTGTGTGAACGGGGCCTGCAATATTGCAAAGTATTCCTATGCATCATAAAAATATCACCCTTGCAAGCCTGCCTTGTATCATACTGACAAAAAAATGACACAGTTTTAACAAAATTGTGGAAGAAAGCTATGTAGTCTATAAAATAAATGAGATTCATATGACTACATGACAAATACCTTCAAGGAATGTGATCTAATACACCAGCATGTAAGCAAATGGGTAGAAGGAACAGTAGAATTGCACTGAATTGTATTTTGTGTTTGTTTCATTTCACCTTGGATTGGATAGATCTTGCACATGCAAAGCATACTAAAACCTATTCAACATATCCATAACAGATGATGACCAGATTGCATTTTATGTCACACGCGGGGAACATCTGCGCACATTTTTTTGCACACTTGAAATATTATGTTTTCACATGCGTGCTTTTTTCATGTGTTAGGGGCAGGGGTGCAAACACATGCACTGGATTAAAATGAATCTTGTACGTACATTTATCATAAATTGTTGAGATTTGTTTCATTGAAATATTTGTTACTTTAAATGCTCTGTGTTCTCTGCAATGCATCTCTTCCTTTCTGATACAACCAACAAATAGCGACTGGCTACGATGGAATCTGGATTCATTCCGTGTTTNAAATGACACAGTTTTAACAAAATTGTGGAAGAAAGCTATGTAGTCTATAAAATAAATGAGATTCATATGACTACATGACAAATACCTTCAAGGAATGTGATCTAATACACCAGCATGTAAGCAAATGGGTAGAAGGAACAGTAGAATTGCACTGAATTGTATTTTGTGTTTGTTTCATTTCACCTTGGATTGGATAGATCTTGCACATGCAAAGCATACTAAAACCTATTCAACATATCCATAACAGATGATGACCAGATTGCATTTTATGTCACACGCGGGGAACATCTGCGCACATTTTTTTGCACACTTGAAATATTATGTTTTCACATGCGTGCTTTTTTCATGTGTTAGGGGCAGGGGTGCAAACACATGCACTGGATTAAAATGAATCTTGTACGTACATTTATCATAAATTGTTGAGATTTGTTTCATTGAAATATTTGTTACTTTAAATGCTCTGTGTTCTCTGCAATGCATCTCTTCCTTTCTGATACAACCAACAAATAGCGACTGGCTACGATGGAATCTGGATTCATTCCGTGTTTATTTGAATGATGAAACCCCACAGATTAGATCAAAAGAAATGAAAGATAGCACACAGCCTACCTGACTGCAGCTCACAAAACTTCAAAGGGCATAATTTTGATACTTGAATTCACTTGACTTTTGATATATATATATATAGATTCCCAATGAATCGAGGAATTGCATTGTGTATATGCCAATTAAATCAGTCAATTGGTTCAATTTCTACTGCAATATTTATGCCAGGCCAGCACTCAAAAGGCACAAATCGCGTGATCATTAACTTATGCTTTGTTCCCCTGTCAGTGGCGGCTGGTGAGGAAAATACTTGGTGGGGCGAACTTGGGAAGAAGCCGTAGCCCCCAGAAATTTTTTAGTGACCACGCCCTTCAAACGCTCGGAAAATGCTGGCAACGCCCTTTTCGATACATTTTCTAGAAAATTTCTGTAGAAACTTGGCATACCTAGTTTTCATTCTGCAATTCAGTGTTTGCTTACTTACGGCAGAATACCTCGAAAGATATTTCCTTGCCTTCCTTTGTTTTGATCTCAAATTTTGTAAAAAGTGCTATTTCTCTCTGAAGAATGCAACAAACATTTTAAATCGCAACAAAATAGACATCAGTACATCAGTCGCAAGCACCGTACTTTGTCTAAGTTTTTTCTGGTTGAAACNTTTGTTTAACTCAAAGATATAAATGGTAACTTTCGTTTGGGGTTATGTTTTTTTCAACTTGTTCTCCTTGTATGGTTTTTATACTTAAAGTTTGCAAATATACCCTTTTTGGTCCCTTTTGGGACACACAGAAATTATGACAATAGGACATACAGGTGGGTATTTATCACATATTGCAAGGCCAATTGGCATCACTGCCAAAAGGGGTAATAAGAGACAGAATAAGAGAGAGACCCCCCATCTCTCTCTTTCCTTTTTCAGCCTGCTTCCTGCACTGCAAAACATTAGGCCTCAAACGTCTGCAAATGGAGTGAGCAACAACGCTCTTTTTGGTCCAAGAACTTGACATAAAAAATCCTCACCCCTGTGCCATTATCACAGACGAGAATATTTCGTCCTTTTCCATCCATATCGACGGTTTATTTCAACTGCTCCAGCGTTCTTGTACCTCTTTCGACTTCCTCCTGCAACAGGATAGGCCTCAAATGCCGCGTCCGAAGACTGGAACCAAGGAAGCCAAGCCCTATGCCTCTTTTTCGTGTGGTCTCGTTGTGGATAATTTTTGCGAAATTCAAGGAACTGACAAAATCAACTTCCTCCTCTTGGTTGTGGCAAGCTGTGGCAAGTTGCTGGCTGAGGCTATTTTGTGAAGAAGAAGCAAGATTAACGGGGTGTGGCAGTGAATACCAATCGAGAGAAACATGGCATACCAACTTAGCTTTGTGGCATCTTCCCTGTTGCTTTTCTTTTTTCATCCAGGAGCACCTATCAGCATCAGTTCCAACGGAACAGACCAACAAGAATGCTGCACTTGGAGGAACATGTCTTGTGGTTCTTTGAGTTTCGCTTTCAGCTGTATTTCAAACAAAACAACTCCATCCCCTGTGACATTGATCATTGAAGAAGGAACTTCGATTGATAAACAAATCAATTTTCTGATTCCGTCGAATTATAATGTTAGTGTGTCTGGAAGTCTTCAGAATAGAGATGCGAGTCTACACTGCAGGGATGGGAACTCCACACTGAATATCAAGGCATCTGGAATGATGAAAAGCTTTATTACGTTTAATGGAGTTAGATTTCAAAATTGTGGCCCTTTGGTCCCTGCAGCGGTTCTCATTGATGGCACTAATGGTGTGTTGTCAGCTGAATTTGAAAAATGTACATTTGCAAATAATTCATGCTCAGGTTTGAATGCAAGGGATGTAGATTTGACAATTAAAAATTCAGTTTTCTTGCACAACTTTGCAAACCAGACAAACAGTTTTGATATTGATTTTGAATTTGGAAAGACTTCTCTTGGTGGCAGTCTTGGAGTGATGTTTCAGGGGAATTCTCATAAAGTTCAAGTATCATCATCAATGTTTAAAATGAGTGAAACATTTGTAAATAAAGATGTAAATGTTGTTAGTCATAACACAAATAAAGTAACGGTGCTATCAAATTACTATGCGAGTGGTGGTGGCATGTCTGTTATCCATGCATTTAATTCCTCTGATAACAAAGTTGATATAAAAGATTGCAATTTTCATGAAAACAAGGGTACATATGGAGGTGGTTTGTTCCTCACCTTCATCCATAACTCAACTGGAAACCAACTATCTTTAGCAGGCAGCACTGTTTTTAACAACTATGTGTCTCAAACTGGAGGAGGTATCTTGGTATCTTCATGGGACCAGGCGCATAACAACAGCATCAAGGTAGTTAGCTGCAACATCAGTGCAAATACTGCCATGGGCGGAGGTGCAATGAAGATCATTTATAACAGTAAAGACCCAAGGAATGTGGACAGGGGAGGAATCGTTGCATTTGAAATGCACAACAGCACAGTCTTTGAAAATACTGCAACATCTGGATCTGCTTTACGTTTGCTCTCAAATTTACCACCAGGACGCTCATCTCCTATACTCCCCAAGTTGTACAGCTGCAATTTCAGAGGCCATAGACCTACAAGTAACTCCAAAGAATACCCTGGGGCAATTTTAAGCACAAAGCTTGGCCTTGAGTTTTATGAAAACAACACTCTTTCATACAACAGCCAAGGAAGTGCAATTTATATTTCATCTGGCACAATTCATGTGAAAGGAACTCTCATATTTTATAAGAACAGGGGGATGCAAGGAGGTGCAGCATACTTAGCTGACCTGTCTAAGATTGTATTATATCCAGGCAGCCATCTTCAGTTAATTGAAAATCATGCTGATTTCAGAGGTGGAGGTCTTTATGTAGAAGCAACAACTTTACGAGAAACAACATATCCCTATAATCCAGGATGCTTCCTTCAATACTCAGAAGCAAAGGTGCCACCATCTAAATGGCAGGTATGTAATTGATGATCATATTCATCATATAATAATGTCAATTATTTGAGACTTAATTCTATTTAGATTTATATTAAGAAACCTACAGAGGCAATAGTTAAACCGAATATACCACCATGGATAAATAATTAATTAAGAAATAAAAAAGAAACGAATGAGGTGTCTTTGTAGAATTAATTGCGCACAGAGGTAAACAACTGCAAACCACGAAAAGCAGTATTATAAGTTAAACTGATTTTTGTCTGCCTTTTAGCCTACCGCTCTCATTTCAAACCTCACTCTTGCATCGTTATCCCTATTAATTAGTATAATTATGATTTCTAGTAGACGTTGGATAAACCCTTTTGAAGAAAACAGTGGCGGATTTAGGGGGCAAGTGGGGGCAACTGTCCCCCCCTTCACGATGAAAACTCATCTTGGCGCCCCTTTTTAGCGAGAAAAGCGCCGTTCATCCTGATCTAACAAACAATTCTCTTACTGTTTTTATTTAAATCCAGGCATAACATATAAATAAAGGCTTTACTTAGTAGTAAATCAAAGAATTTTCTTTAAAAGTGTCCAAAAATTTTCGCACGCCTTCGGCGCGCTTATTTTCCATGATGTTTTTGGAGCCCTCTTTGCAAGTTGCCCCCCTTCAACTTCGGGCTGGATCCGAACGCGTCGACCAAACAGGGAAATTTCACGGTAATAAACTTTCGCAAAGTAGGTTCCTTATCAAAATGTCTCACAGGTTCCTCAATTCTTGGATGACTCTTCCGAATCTTCCATCCATACCTAATACCTATGCTTGTTTGCAAACAAGTTCGAAAAATTTATTGTTAAGAATAAGATCATATTGAATTTTCTTGCCTTTTGTTAAGACATACAATAAAATAATAGAACAATAAAACAATCATATAAATATTTGATTCTATGTTTTAGGAAATTTAGAAAATAGACTTTGGTGAATTTCGGTCAAAACCGCGAAAAACGTTACAAAAATGACATGCCACAGTGATGACTTCTTGCTTTTACTACAGTCCTACAGTATCGTCATGTGGTCATCGCAGAATTCAGAACAAATTATTGTGGCAATATTCTTTTATTCACAGACGAAAGTTGAATTCTACAATAACAGTGCTTCGATGAAAGGAGCTGCATTATTTCTAAACAGCGTGGTCGGTTGTTTATGGGACGAGTACTCATCCAATTCAGGGTTCAACAGAACCCTTCGATGGGCTAACAAGATTGTTTATTCTGGAAACTTCCTTCTGTCTAACAGACAAAAAAACAAGATTGTTGGTTCACATATTGATATAGCGACAGATACCTATGATTTTGTTGTGAAGCTTAAAGAAAATGCTTTGAAGGTGAGTGAATCCTTTCTCGTTCAGCACTCCTCTTCCCCAAATCTTCTTCGTATCTCTTCAATTTTCACGCAGGAGAAATGCGCAATTCAATAAAAAGAAATAGATCATTTCACCAACCTTTTTACACCGATTTATAGATTTGGAACCGATGCCAGTTTCAGAGTATCTTTCGAGGCCAGATTTTTACACTCGCATCTCTACTAGTCGTTCGCCAAAGTCTCCCGCTCGTTAGGTTTTTTAAAATATGCAAAGAAATTTTTGCCAAAAACTGTACTTTGCAAATTATATAGAGGTATTGTAGAGCCACATTTTCGGTACTGCTGTTCTGTGTGGGGGAACTGTGCTGAGTTCCGACTGGTTAAGCTTCAAAAATTGCAGAATCGTGCCGCTAGAATTATTACAAATAGCAGCTACGATGCTCCTGCCGAAGCTTTGATTTCAGAGTTAAAATGGCCAACTGTGAGGGATATGATCAGAAGTGAGACTGCAACAACTGTATATAAATCTGTTAATAGTCTCGCGCCTGATTATCTCTCGCATTTATTTGTTAGAAATTCTGATCGCAATATTATCAACCTTAGAAATGCCGAAACTGACTTGCTAGTGCCATTCATGAAAACTAGTAATGGACAGAAAGCGTTCGCATTTCGTGGAGCAAAAATCTGGAATGATCTCAGCCGCGAGGCCAAGCAAGCTCCCTCTTTATCTTCTTTTAAGAACAAGATAAAGGGTCGGTTGTAAATTTATCGTAACTAGTTGTAGATAAATTATTTATGATTGTAATTAGTTTCCTTTTCCCGTTATTAATTTTAGTAGATTTTTTAATTTGTAAAGTTTTTGGCACGGCCCCCTGAAAATCAGTCATACTGACTGACGGGGCTACCGTGCATAAATAATTTTAAAATGAAAACAAAATGAAACGTATGGGATCCTTTCTATTGCAATGCTCGTCACTTTCTAATGGCCTATCAATGAAAGGCAACAGATACAGATGAGATGATTTTGTTACAAATCTGCCCGGCTTTTTGCTGTTCTGTTAATCATTATCAACCTGGCCAATAACAGTATTGTTTGCATTGCAAACCACGAAGGAGAACGATTCGATTTAGGAAGAGTAAAAAGAAGGAAAGAAAACCTGTTTCCCTCTTCCTCTTCTTCTTCTTCTTCTTCATCCCCATGGTCTACAACATAGGGGCATCAGTTTCAAAAATTCCTGGATTCCGTTGCGCTGCGTATATCTTGTTTGATGCGAAAAAGGAGAGCAGAAAGTGCAGAGGAAGCAGCGAAGGAAAATGTGCACTTTTCCTCTCCTTCGCATTGACAAACATATTCGCTGCGTATCCAGCCTGTGTGCAGCTGCAACGCGCCTCAACGAAATGTGGAAGCTGCACGTAGGCTACTGCGCATCAGAATTAAGAAAAATTTTGAAACTGCTGCCCCTTGAATCTGCATCGCAAAATGGTACTATAATAATTTTCTGCTATTGCCTGTTCATTCTTTGTCGGTACTTTTGTTACAGATTGCTCCCGGAGAAACATTTACGCTGAACATTACAGCAATTGATCAACTTAAGAATGATGTTTACAGTGTTCCTTCCATCACACAAATACTGCAACCTGACATCAACTCATCAGACAGTGAACAAGTCCTTGATCAGCAATATTTTGTGGTACCTTTAGGTGAACTAAGTAAACCATCTGTTACTTTGAAAATGCCATCAGAAGATCTGTACCTCGCAACATCAGGGATAAACGACACTGAATTCCTGCGCCTCTCCGCTACGCAGTCCAATTTTCTCGTTGAGAAAGAGTTGCGGCTCGAAACTCAAAAATGTCACCCCGGATTTATTTTTGATGGACAAACGTGCACTTGTGGTGATTTGTCTATTCCAGGAATACAAAGGTAGGGATTGTTTATATAGTCTAGATACTTTCCTCAAAAACCAATAAGTGTGACAACCAATTTATCTAAACCCAACAGAACAACTCAAATTTTCAGGAACCTAAGAAATAGCGAAGGAAGAATTTCAAACCCAAACAAAAGCAACACAAGTCCAAATCATTATGAGTGACCACCCAGGGTATATGTATAATAACTGCGTTATCATCAGAGTGTGACACAGGTAGTCACACTCTGATGATAACGTAAGTTTGAAAGGCCTCAGTGTGCTGAAAAATTTGTCTGTTTTTTGCGTCTGTTTTTCTCCAAGTACCTTTTATTTAGTATATACTACAGTACCAAGTTTATAATAAATGCAGGGACGTAGGAGGTATCTCAAACTTGGGGGCACGACATTTCAACGGCTTTTTTTCATTAAGCTGAAGGGGCTTTCCTGAAAACATAGGCACTTCTTAAGCCTTCATTGGGAGGTCTGCCTTATAATATCTTATTTTCAATGACTCGTACTAAATTGGAATACGTTGTAACTGTCCCAAAGGGGCTTTCCGGCGAATTCGGTCCATAAAGGTACAAATTGAGGATTCAAAAATACATTTCAAGCTCTGTTTAACGTTTTCCTTATCAAACTGCAGCAGGGTGTCGCAAGAAACTGTTGGACGTTTAATTAATTATTGAATGGTAAGATCATCCTGTTTCTAAGATTTTAGATGAACTTTAGACGCCAGAATCTTGCAAATCCGCTGAAAATTCACTGAATTACGAATTTTGAAAGATCAAGTTGGTGTGAAAACTGAAACTAGAGGCCCCTAAATGACTTGCTATGCAAAAGAGCTCCAAAATCGATAAGAAAGAAGTTTATCCAGTGTGATACCTCACAAATAGGACTTCGAAAGTAATTTGATTCTTATAACCATTATGAACATTTGCTTACAAATGCAAGTATTCAAGAAATACTAAATGGCTTTTGAGTTTCACTTTTTGGGTTTCGCTTTCGGATTTGACTTCAGGGTTTCTTTTTTCGTTTCATTTGCTAGTTTCATTTCGTAGTTTTATTGTCAGTATTGTGTAGTCTGCAGTTTCGGAGATGTTTCCTGAAAGGGTTTCTATTTGTCCAAACCACTTCTGCCCTTTCGAAATTTAGTTTTGGCCCTGATAACATTTCACATAATAGACAAGAGACTGAATTATTGTCGAACTTTGCTCAACAGAATTTCTCAAAGCAGCCATACGCTGAAAAGTAAGGGGTTGAAAATCTTCTCGAAGTTGCATTTGGTTTGCTCTAAAATAAACGATAAACAAACCAAACGACAGCCCCGTGCTACTTTCACTACGAATGCTATCGAGAAGCTTCTAATCGCCGCTTTCGCACAAACTTGAACTTAAAAAGCTTGTAATTCCGTGAATATTCCGCAGATTGTCGAGATTCTGGTGTCCAATATTAATGTAAGATCTTAGGAACAGGGCTACCTTACCATGGAGCTCGCTCATTATATCAATATTTTTTCATATCTAATCAAACGTCGAACAATTTGTTGCGACACTCGGTAAGTTTTAGCGGGATTGTCGGCATCTGTATTTCAGAACGATGTTCTTCCTGTGGTGGAGAATTGAAATATTGCTTTGAAAAGCAAAATCATGGTAGAACATTCTTTTACTTGAGTCACGACCTCCCCGCAATGACGAAATTGAAATAGACCGTTGAAACGACTGTTTCTTCTAGGTGCAGTGAAGGCCGTTATGTTTATCTGAAAGAAGGATATTGGGGAGGAATAATCAACGGACAATTTGTCACATACACATGCCCAAGAGGATACTGCAAGTGCACCAAAGATCCAAAGGACCAAAAACGGCCTGGTTGCTTGTACGACTACAAAAAACCAAACAGTTTCTGCATTGAGGGAAGGGAAGACATTTTGTGTGGTCGTTGTAAAGCTGGCCTAGCCCTTGGTTTAAGACCGACTGAATGCCGTGACTGCACTGGAACCGGATGGATTCTTTTCATTTCAATTTTCGGTGTTTTGATATTCACGTTATTGGTCATATATTTCAACCCTAACATTCCCTCTGATTTACGAGGAATTCTTTTTTACGTTCAAGTTCTTCCCTATCTTTTCAAACCGAATGATCAAGTTGGAGATATCGTCAGTTTAGTATCTGGAATAAGTGATTTGGGCAGACCAACAGAATATCCATTGTCCACATGTGCAGTTCCAGACCTTGGCAACTTAGGAACTACTACCTTGAATTACATCACACCCGCAGAGACTCTACTCATCCTGTTTGTAATATTTCTTATGCGACGGCGTATAACCCTACTGAGAAAAAGGCCTTTCCAGAGTTTCCTAACACTGATGATATTGATGTACAAGTATTTGGTAGAGACTAGCTTTGCATTGGTCCACTGTGTCAATGTTGGAGGTAAGTAGACTGAGTACACCATCTTAAATCATGAGCTTCACTTCAACGCTTGAAAAGATAACGTGAAGCAATCAGGAAAAGACAGCTTCAGTTATTAGGATATGCAGGGTGTTTCAGAAAAAACGCAACCCAACTTGAATTGAAATTAGAAAAAAGTAATTAGATTTGAGTAGATGCAATTTATACCGTCTGAAAAGTACAATCTATCTTCATTCCAATTATATGCAGTTTGCGGACATAAATAGAATCATTCAAAATTTTATTAACGTTTCATTAAGTGTTGTCTGTTTTAGATGCAGTAATGTGATTGGACATTTACACAGGCAAAATTGAAATCTTTAAGAGTGCTTATTCTATCAATTTCAATAAATGTATCTCATGGGAGTAAATTTATATGTTTGCTTCCAAAGGATTAACCTCAAGTTTTTCTAGGCCTAAAATGTTTCCCCAAAAACGTTTTTCGTGACTTTTATGACAAAATATTTCTTGATTATGGTCTTACAGCATGCTGCCTTTGAAATTGATCATACTCACTAAAATATCAATTAAATGATAATTAATTAATTAATTAATTAGTTAATTAATTAATTAATTAATTAGATAACATCAATGTATCCAAACTGCATATCATTGGAGAGCCTTGGTACTGTAGTTTATACTAAATAATTGGTACTACCGGGTGCGCCAAAATAAACTATGCACGTTTGGGAGGCCACAATAAATCGTACACTGGACTAATTTTGAAGATTTATGGCTTAATCTTTAGCAGAAAGCCTGAATTAGATCCTAGAACTTTTTGCAAATTGTTTCGTTTTCAGTTTTTAGAGCTAGAAGCGAATTTCTTAAAATCTTAGTTTTCGAAAACCGTGTGGCTTGCCAAACGTGCATAGTTTATTTTGGCACAGCTGGTAGAAGAAAAACAGACGCAAAAAAACAGACAGATTTCTCAGCACACTATTGGAAAGAAGTTAGATTATGCTTTCAGACAGTATACATTAAATCTTTTCAGATCATATTATTTTTTGGCAATTTTCAATTATAGTTGGGTTGCGTTGTTTTTTAAACACCCTGTACAACACAAAACCGGTCAGTATGCCAATAGTATTGACAGATTTGAAAAGCAATTTTTTGTGTACTTTGGTGTAATTCTAACGTGGATTTCTTTTCGTATCTTGGTTATTTTCAAAATTACAGCATTTTTCGTTTTTGTGACAAGAAGAATTAACAATTTTTACCTGAGAGCAATTTTTGATGATTTTCAAAATTCGTGAATTACAATGATAAAACATTACTTTTCGAGATAACATTGTTATTAAAGTCTAGAATCTTACATCTTTAAGAAACCCCAAAGATTGGTACCATTCTTTATTCCAAATCCCTCGAAATCAATACTGTTCTGGTTGCATCTCCCCAGTGCCTAAATTATTTATCGCTTTCCCTAGGCACCTTTCCCAAGGCAAAAGCGGTTCCTGAAGTAATGACATTTTCTATTTTGACCATAGGAAGGAGAGTGTTCTTCTACGATGGGAGCTGGGAATGTTTCCAAGGATTTCACCTTGGATTTCTCATCGTATCAGTCGTAGTTTGGTTCTTCCTGCTATTTTTGCCAATTCCTCTGCTATTTTATTTTGTTCACAAAGGAGCAAATAGATACCCGGCAGTGATCGATCAAATCACAGAAGGTTTGAGGTAAGACCTACTCGTTAACCATAGTCCATGTTGTTAACATTGCTTGTTCTACTGCTTGGTATTGCTTTTTAATGTCACTCATGAAGAGCATAGATTCCAAATCCTCAAAAAGGTTGGAGTAGGATTCTTTGACCTATTTCTTTGAACGGAATGGCTTCAATGAGACTTTAGCTATTTCACTATAATTCCACCGTTGGGTTTTTCTGAAACCTTCTATATGTACAGTATTAGAATTTTATCTAAAGACTTAGAACCATCGTAATTTCTAATTTTTTGACGAAACATGAAATATTTCCATTCCTTTAGTTTATGGATGTCTACAGTGTGGTATCAAGCACAAATCTGTCACTGTGCTCATACACGATGTAGAAATTCGATGACGTCACATCCTCAATTCAGTTGATATATGAAATACGCTGTAACTTTGAAATTCAAGATTTCTGAAAGAGGACAACGGTAGAGTTATAGTCAAAAAGCTAGAGTTTCTTTCAAGCCATTCAATTAAGGTTGTGCTTGATTGGTACCAATTCTGAAAATGGCAGTCTTGGCGGACTCAGAATTGTGTTTGATTGACTCCCAACTTCCGATAACGGCAGGTTTGGCAGGTTTGAAAGGCCTGTTGAGTCTTCTGCTCCAAAAGGTAGAAGGTTTGGCAGGTCTTTGACTTTGAGAGATTCTCGTTTTCATTTGCGAAATTTTGAAAACATAGCGAATTCGCTCCCATTGCTACGGTAATTAGCCTGCGTGCAGACTCTACTGATTTCTTTTCATTTCAGAGAGGTTCTCTCTAAAAAGAAATCAGTAGATTGAAGGTGTTGTGGCGCAGTGGTGTAATCCTCTGACGTTGCAGCCAGAACAGTCAGGTGGAGTGGATTCGATACCCAGTAGGACCCCACCACTTGAGCGTCATGACAAGGGGTCGCGGACTCTATTAGGTCTGCTCTATTTCTGCGATCCCAGCACTTGGCGCTAAAAAACGCAACTTCACCTTCACCTTCAGTAGAGTCTGCATGCAGGCTAACGGTAATCGATAACTTTACTCGCTGTTGCCAAGCACCAGACTCGTCTTCGTGTTTTTTCAACAGGAAACCTCGTTTCCGCCAGGATGAATCTGAAACCTGCTGTTTTGAAGACCTTTGTGTTTCATTGGGAAAATGGTTTTCCCTCTCTGGGAAGTCTACCGTCATAGAATTTTACACCCACTTTTTATTAGTGGTTTAAAGGTTTAGGACCTATTCTGTCCTGACGCTTAAACTTAACTCGAAATCATAGACTAAGGGCCCTATACCGGGGGGTGTCCCAAATGATTTATCGGCGTTTGCTAAGATGAACTGTCATGAATTATTCGCCAATTTGACTGAAATATCAATAAGTTTGTAGAAGAAAGCCTAACTTAAACTGAGAACGTCAGTTCAATCGAATCGGTCATACAATTCTAGAGTTACGGTCTAGTTTGCTGCAGAGTTATTTCTGAACATTTGATAATCCTGCACCATGAAATCTTCGAACGAGATGACATCTATTATCTTTTGGCATAAGCTATGCCCAGTCGGTCAAGTCATAAAGAAAAACAAAGCAACCCTCAAGAATTATCTCAAGAATTATCACGAAACAAAAAAATTTTAACTTACAAAAGAATTGCATTATACCAGGTGTCCCAAGAAAGTACTCC
>REGL01000975.1:4746-14852 GCA_004194395.1 Aurelia aurita complex sp. Pacific
ACGAACCAAGCCAACTAGGGGTAATGATTTTTGATTTGTTGCGTATCATCTTCGTTTGACATAAAGATCAAAATATTGCTTTTCGGGCGATTCTTGTCGTTTTACAAGGCGCTTGATTTGCTATTGAAGGCGACTTTAGCAGCAACATTCATCCCTCTGACTGTAGCTAAAAACAGCATCACAACGATCATTCGGGGTTATGAAGAACTCGATATTCAGATTTTCTTATGCTTGCTTAGCTCAGGACGGACTTTGTAATCATCCAAAAGGATCTTATGTTTCTTAAAACAGTTGTTAATGGAAGTTGTTATAATCGGGCCCTGCAATTCCATTGATTGGAAACTGTGAAATTTGGAAGGAGGGGGGGGCGAAAATTAAAGGGAGCGAAACTTCTGCACAAGGGGAGCGAAAATTAAAGGGGCGAAAATTAAAGCGAGCCTAAATTGAAGGCTGACGAAATTTGAAGGGACTAAGGGATACAGTTTTCATCAGGTGATTGAAGTTAAGTTCGGTCGAGTAACGTCAAACTCTGGATGGGTGACGTCGGAGGCCTGATCTCGCAACTCACTTCGCAGTCCTTCGGAAGGAACGTTAAACTAGGGGCCCCATGCCTAGATGCGGCATGCACAGTGGGCTTCAATTAGCTTTAAGTATCTAGAAATACTTCCAGCCTACTCAAAATAAATTACTGACAAAAAAATTAATAGGTTTTAAATGGTTCATTTCAAATATCGTTGCAGGATGTTTGATTCTCAAAACAACAATCGTGGTGGATACAATGTTGGATTCATGTATTACTATGCTGGATCGAAAATGCCAATCCAATGGACCAATCAGCATTCATGTAATAATCCCAACAACAATTGCGAACTTATTGTCCAATACATGTGCAGCAAAAATCTCAGAGACGGAGTATCAACGAGGTAAGTAAAAATGCGGTTCCACTTGCTGTGCAGTTCCACTTGCTGTGCAGTTCCACTTGCTGTGCAGTTCCACTTGCTGTGCAGTTCCACTTACTGTGCAAACAAGGCCCATACGTTCATAGACTTATGACGATGAGTTTTCCGCAATGAATTGGATGATTTTATGGCTTCAAACTGAGACTCATGACCATACAGCTTCAAAACGCAGGCTAATTTAGGCCATCTCCACCGTGTTTACGGTGGGACCAATCAGATCGCTACTTTCTTAATAAAGTCAGACCACGTGCCTATTCCTAGCGTTGATCGGTTGTTTAGATCAAAGTTCGAGACACTCAATTTTTCTACAGATCTCTCGTAAGATTTTAGTCTCTGTTTTGAATCTGTTTGGTCGTGAGTCCTTGTATGAGTAAAAAACAACATCAGATTAAAAACGTTCAACGAATACAAGGAATCACGTCGTCAGTCTAGTGCATTCAGGCGAATTAAAAAAAGATACCAAAACAACCCAAATTTTCGGACGGCAGTTGACAGAATTTGAGGGAAATTGGGATGTTTTAACAATACTCTGTCGCAAATAACAGATGTCACGAGAAAATTCACACAAATAACAACAACTGAAGTACTTTGCATGAGTTATTTTGCGTTGTCGCAAATCTCATGTGACATCTAATTTGAAACAGACAGACTTTGAGATAGACTATAAAATCTTTGCTGTTTTGTTTTTCGTCTCAAGCAGTCATGTCATATATCAGCTACGCTAAAGTATAGTAAAGTTATTTGAAACATAGTGAAGTTGATTCTACTGTGTAGGCGACGACCGTTTGAAAAAAATGCCCTTCATTTCTCGAAAACAAGCACTGAAGAACTCATTTTTAGATCAAAAGGTAAGGTCTACAGGGCTAAAAATGGGTAAGGTAAAATGAGTAGTGTTGATGGTAAGAAAACGATAGGTTGTGAACTGTTAAATAAACATTTATAAAACCAAGGAGGAAAGGTCAAATAGTTCTAGCTAGAGAAAATCTGCATATCAAGATTTTTATGAAATTTATCACATATTTCCTCTATCCATATTATTTCACCCTAAGTTTACCCGTTTTACCACTGTATACCCCGGTGCTGATTGCTATACATTGCTTCATTGATTGATCTATTTGTACCTTGGCTTTAGAGAATTCTGCTTCCTTCAAATTTTGTAGTTTGGGGAGAAAGAAATAGCTTTGTTTTATTCTCTTTTGATAGCACTATTCCTGAGAACAACAATCAATGTGCTGGAAGAAACTGTGATACTGACAAGAGGTAAGCACAAGCCGATTCCTAAAAATTACATTTATTGACGGTGTTTTATTGCTTATTCAATAACATAAGGTTCACACTGCTATGGTCATTTTGTAATAGTTAATAATTCAAACAGATTTGTCCATCACATTGTCAGATGCAGTATAGACTTGCTGAAGCACTAATGCTCCAAGTCTATTCCATGGTCTACAGTAGAAACCCGCATAAAAGAACCTAGGTTTTCTTGAGGCAGCCTGAATGAGGTTCTTGATTAAAGGTAATGTGTCCATGTAAGTACAGCGACTTTGCTATTTTCACGTGATATTTCATGTGATCATGGGCAATCAACGGTGTATTATTGCCCATGATGAAATTACAGAGAAATATCGTAATTAACGAATCAGCATACATGTATTTCTAATAAGAAACTCAATTTTGAGATTGGCAAAACTAAGGAACTTGAGTGCTGGAAGGACACAATTCAACGAAGGCGTTGCATACAATCTAAGAAATTCACAGCAATGCCTAGACTGTGGTACGATTTCATAAGATTCTTACGTTGGTGGTCGCGAAGACAGATAATATAAACAATGGACGTTAAAGGAAACTCCTAAGAAACCCTGAAGAGAAGGATCAAACAGTTAGAACGCTGGGAGACTTCAGTATTGGGTCTAATCCTTAGCTTATTCATAGCAAATATTTATCATAAAAAGCTATGTGTAATTTCAAAACAGCTTACCAACTGACTGTGCATAATTCTGACTTCAACCAGGTTTGGTATGCACGAAGATAATGCACATTACGAAAACTGCAAGAAGAGAGAAAGGAACCAAGGATTATTCACTGCAGATCAGGTAAGTTAATAGCCAGCTTGTGTGTCAGATTTCTTTGTTCTTTCAATCTTATAAAAGAAAGACTGCGTGCAGACTACTGAGTTAAGAGTTTTGAATCTCCTGTCCAAGAAAGACTGCTTATAACAACGCCGTAGAGATGCACGATTAAACAGAATTGGGGGAGCAGAGAAGTTATATGCTATTACAGAAATACTGCCGAGTGCGCGTATTTTTTTATAAGAAACCACTTTTAAGAAACTCAGACTCTAAAATCGTCAAAAATTAAGAAACTCCAGCATGTTTTTCTTTATTCTCTCAAATTTCCAGTATCATATTACTCAGAAAGTACTTCAGTAATGTCTAGACATCGGAATGGCTTCAAAACACCTTGTTTTGAAATGTTCAGGAAGGCACAGGCCTGATAATTTCAAGAAAGTTTCAGTACTGGTCAGAATTCTTAGTTTCTTATAAAAAATACGCTTAATGAATTTGAGCATTTGAGAGCAAAGAAAATGTTACGAAAAAGCAATTACTCTTTATGAAAAAGTAATTGCTCTCCGTGCTTCCTTCTCAGGCTGTCGTAGCAAAACGAGGCTCTCTACAATAAAAGTTGGAAAACGGGAAAATCAAACATTCCTTTCACCCTTGCTCTCTTCTCATTTTTTAACCCCTTCCCCCGTTCCCCTTGTGAATATAAATTGAGCTTAATTAGTGCCTTTTGATGCAATTTATGAGGGTGAAAGTATTGCTAGTCCAGAAAAAACACGAAAAAGTCAAGGAGTCTAATTTTTTTTCAAGAGATCGTAGAATCTTTTGGAAATTTAGCGGATTTTGATGAAAATGCTCACTCCAATATATGCAAGAATAACTTCTACTCCATTCAGAATGTGTGTAAAATAGTTACATTTTTCCTTAACAAAACTACTTCTCAATCGTTCAGAATTTGAGAGGCGACACTGCTAAGCACACAAGACAAAATCCTGGTGGTACGCGAAGAGGATATGAGTGCCCAGAAGAGAGGGATTACTACCCACACTGGCATCCAAGTCCATGGAAGGTAACGTGACGCACTTCATTTCTTCATTATTTATCGTTGGTTTACAATAGTATAAATAAATACTAATTGAGACCAACCTACATACCGGGTGTTCCAAAATGATGTATTATCGTTTGATTGCTTATGTGTCCATAACCGATGAACCGATTTTCAAAAACTGGTAAAACCACAACCAACATCTTAAGATACAATTTAGCCTTTAGGCAATCAAATAAAACAAACTGTTTGAAAATCGGTTTATTGGTTATGGAAATGTAAGCAATCAAACAATAATACATCATTTTGGGACACCCGGTACATAAATACTTAAAATCTAAAAAACTCAACTAGTACCACATCCTGTTTTGTTATTGGCATATTCTGCAGCTGCAATGTTCTCCGGCCCAATTTTCTCCGACGCACTGAAACATCTTGGCAATTTAATTAGGCATCGCAGAAAAAGAGCTATCTCTAAAATCTGATTCAAACTGAATGTTACCTTAATTGGTTATAACGCAAAAATACTAATTCGAAACTCTTCAATTGCTTTTATTCGCGAGAAGTTTCACGTGACACCTATACAAAAAATATCAACTCACTTTATATTGATACCGCATGTTAAACCAGCTTATACTAAACCGGCTAAGCGAATGGGGCCTTCTAATTGGTCAATCAGACAAATTGAATGCATTTGATTGGTTGAATCTCAATTTGGTTGGATAAAGCTGGTTTAACTGGTTAAGTGTGAATGCGGTATTAGATACATGTAAACGAACATAAGAAATCCTGAAGCAATGCAAATACAGGTCAGGATTGCCTCCAACAAACCCAAAAATATTAATTTGACATCATTTGATGCCAAAGAATATCATGAACACAATTTTAGTTTGCTTAGACCCAAAAATATCACTTTAGTAAAATATCCTAACCCAGAAATAGCGGACGTACCTCCCCGTATGTGCAGATTCAGGGAGGGAATTTCTACGACGTGGTTTGTCTTTAGCAAAATAAAGACGAGGTTTAAATGTAATTACTGCATTCCTTTTCCACAGTAATAGAGCATTGTTTGCATCTTATTTTGCAGGATATCGTGATAATGACAAACAACGTTTCAAAATGTGGCTACTACAAGAAAGAAAGCCAGAATGTGAAGTCAAGATTTAAGTGTGTTCTTCCCACTGGATCAAGAAACACTATTCCTATTGAAAAGGAGAAATGTGAGGTGGGTCTGTTTGTCTTGAACATATTCCAAATTTGATTTAAACCAAGGACAAACGATTTAGTTTTGAATTTTGATATTTTGAGAAATCGCAAAAAGTTATGCTCAGTTATGTTCAGTTATAACAGTGCGAGCAAACCATTTTCAGGCATCCACTACTTGCGGGCTGTCCCGATGCCGTCCTCACGAAGATCTGCATCCATTATGGCTCTCAAATTGCGCTGAGATGTTCTATTATGGTGCAGTGGCGTAATCCCCTGACATTGCAGACAGAACAGTCAGGAGAACATGGTCGAGCCCACTTGAAGCCCACTTCGAGTCCCACCACTTGAACCTCATGACAAGGGGTCACAGACTCGGTTAGGTCATCTCAACTATTGCGACCCCATTGCTTGGCAGTAAACAAGAGATAACTTGGCGGTAAACAACTTCACCTTCATCTTCACCTTCACGTCTACCTCCACCTTCACCTTAAATAAATCTGCCATATATATGAGGATAAATTCCAGAACAAAGATTTCTGGAGTCATTTAGCCAAACGATCCTAATAACACTAAAGGCCGAAAGCCCGAATTCTAACAGCAAAAGCAAAGTTTCCAAGATCCATGCAAGGTTATGTTGTGCGACCCCAACGACTGAGTCAATGCCGTTCATATTCAGTATTATGGGTCCTTTGACTCATTTGATCCGAACGACTTTAACAACGTCACTTCTTGGCTAAATTTTGCGTAGGGGTCTGCCGCGAGCATATTCAAAAAGGTAGCATTGGCTAGACTAATTTTTACGAAAATGGTACCATCGGCTAGACCAATTTGACCCTTCCCTTCACCAATTTTTACGAAAATGGCACCTTTGGCTAGACCAACTATGACCATTCTCTAGACCATGACCGTTTGCTAGACCAATGTGTCAAAAATGATACCCTTGGCTAGACCGTTGCTAGGCTAAAATTGCAGAAAAGTATACCCTTGGCTGGACTAGAAGTCTGAAAACGTACCCACATCCCCAGGTACCGTTATTATGGAAACCCCCCCCCCCCTCCACCGTGTCATACTCATTCAACCTGCGACTTTAACAAAAGTTGCGAGTCTCTCGCTTTTATTTAATCACATCTCTTAGCTAGATATTCAAATGTTATCTCCAATACAATCTTCAGGCAATTACTGGTGGGAAATGGACTGAAGTGCCAGCACACAACATCCCTGCTCCTGACTGCATCCTGAACAAATGGTCACGTGATAATCACAATGGAAATGGAGTTGGAGGATACATGAATACCTACAACTGGACAGTACCTGATATCGATGAACCAAACTGCGCACTACGCATCAGGTAATGATGATATCTTCATTGGCATCAGATGTCACCTGAAGTGATCGCGAATGACAACAACTGAAGTGTTTGTTTTGTTTATAAATATGCAGCAAAATTTTCTTCCAGTTAAATGTTTCAAAACTTTAATTTCGATGTTGAGTTTTAGCCATAGGGGTATTATTGCTGTGTTCCTAGAGAGCCATTGCCACCCAGGATCCTTTGCGGGCAAGCTGCGATATAGATCGACATTGAAGTATAGACTCACAAAATAGTTCCAGTTATCACAGCAACAACAGCAACAACAATAATGACAACCACAACCACAACAACAACAACACATTTTGTTGCTCAAACTGGGACTTATGGACTTTCAGATCAAAAAGTGGGTTGAAACGAGGTTAATTCGTAGCCATGGCAACTTTCGGCAGTTGATAAATTTTATGTATCGCTGTGGCGTGCGCTTTGGTTAGCAGACGGAAGGTAAGTGGCCTTCAAAATGAGGAAATTCTGGTTGAAAGTGAAAGGTTTGTTGATTCTTGGATTGAGGAAACATTCATCTGGATACTTGTGGCTTTTGATAATTGCTGACGTCACTGAAAACTTGAATTTTGAGGCGTTTTAGCATCTGAGGCTTGAGCCGACGAGTTAGGCCCATCTGCCATAGCCTGAAGACCGTCTGAAATTGCAGCGTGTACGCAAAGGACTCTGGGTGACAATTGCTCTTTAATGTATATCAACTGATTTAAAAGTAGATTAGCTAGGGGGATTGTGTCAATCTAATTTGACCTACTATATGCTATGTTTTCAATCGATGAAAATAATAGGAACTTGAGTGATGTGTGTCATTTTTGTGTGCTATGTTTAGACTACATCGCTAAAGCTCTGTTTCTTTCCCGTTTACTTGCTTCAAACTTTTACGAGGCCTCACATCAGTCTGTATTCCCATGGTCCATGTAAAGAACATTCTTATAAAAGTACCTTCACGTAACGATGCAGCCATTGTATCATCTAAGATTCTTCTGATATATATAATTTTCCTTAGATACAACATTTCGACCAATGATTTCGACTCATGGGCAACGGACTCGGAACAGAATGGCCGTCCATCTACTAAAGTACCAGTAGAGGATGTCGTTGGCATTAAATGCAGGGTAGCGTCTGATCGAGGCTACACGTTCAAGAACAACCCAGTGGTACAAGTCTTTTCTAAAACTGCCAGAAAGTTGCAGTTACGTCTCGCAATAAACACTGCTCCATATGGGAGGACATTTTCAGACAGTTGAGTCAAATGCATTTCCTTAAATTCATCATTTTTCATGTGAACGACGATTGCTCAGGCACTAAAGTTACATCCGTCGGAGGAGGGGTGCATCACACGAATGTTGTGCTGGACTCGTGCAAAACAGTGTTCACTTTTGATTCCATAAATCATGGACCAAGTCTCATATGGCTTGTTTGTAAAAATGGAATTTTGGTTGGGGGTCTATTTGAAGGGGGCTTATTCAAAGGTGGAGGTTTATTCTAGGATTTACGGTATGCAACAATCAATTTTACGATGGGCCAGTTTTAATCATTTATGAACTGATCCCTTGTTAAAATCGCACTTTCTAGCTGCTGAATTTTTTTCTTAGTCTCACATTGGCCTAAGTCGATCGGAAAATGTCGATCAAACGTCATTTTGAGGTGAAAATACAATTTTTGAACCACAATTAAGAACTAATGAGCATCATAGTGCCTACTGTCCTGCTTCTGTATCGGATTGATAAATTCACAGTGGCAGATATTACATTTATATTTCGGCTTTCGATTTATACTCATATGCAGGGAANATACAACATTTCGACCAATGATTTCGACTCATGGGCAACGGACTCGGAACAGAATGGCCGTCCATCTACTAAAGTACCAGTAGAGGATGTCGTTGGCATTAAATGCAGGGTAGCGTCTGATCGAGGCTACACGTTCAAGAACAACCCAGTGGTACAAGTCTTTTCTAAAACTGCCAGAAAGTTGCAGTTACGTCTCGCAATAAACACTGCTCAATATGGGAGGACATTTTCAGACAGGTGAGTCAAATGCATTTCCTTAAATTCATCATTTTTCATGTGAACGACGATTGCTCAGGCACTAAAGTTACATCCGTCGGAGGAGGGGTGCATCACACGAATGTTGTGCTGGACTCGTGCAAAACAGTGTTCACTTTTGATTCCATAAATCATGGACCAAGTCTCATATGGCTTGTTTGTAAAAATGGAATTTTGGTTGGGGGTCTATTTGAAGGGGGCTTATTCAAAGGTGGAGGTTTATTCTAGGATTTACGGTATGCAACAATCAATTTTACGATGGGCCAGTTTTAATCATTTATGAACTGATCCCTTGTTAAAATCGCACTTTCTAGCTGCTGAATTTTTTTCTTAGTCTCACATTGGCCTAAGTCGATCGGAAAATGTCGATCAAACGTCATTTTGAGGTGAAAATAAAATTTTTGAACCACAATTAAGAACTAATGAGCATTGTAGTGCCTACTGTCCTGCTTCTATATCGGATTGATAAATTCACAGTGGCAGATATTACATTTATATTTCGGCTTTCGATTTATACTCACGTTGTCTCTTCATAGTTCCATTTTGCACGCAGCTCGTATGATTTACACATCCAAATGTAACTCACTCTTTCCAGTCAGGTTTATTTACCTTTGCTGTTTGATTGACCGGCGGAGGACACCTTTGTTTACAATAGCTAGTTACATTGTACTGTTTTGAATACTCCGCCGCAGAAATCTCCTTATTTTCACTAACAATTCGCTCTGGACTGGCGTTTAAAGGCAATGTGTCCATGTATGTAAGTACAGCTGCGTATACATTCTGTCAAAATATGCTGACACGATACTGACGAAGAGCCTCAAAGATCGCACTCTGATTGGTAGAATGTAACTGATCACATGCAAACTAAAATTGATTTTTTCAACATGGCTGCCAGCTGTGAGACCTCAAAACGTGTGGTACTGCGCAGCCTGAGCTTCAGAATGAAGGTGGAGATAATCCAGATGGTTTAGAGTTGCTGAATTTGAAACAATGAAAGAGTTTTACAGTGGGTGTAATAATTTAGATATATCCGGAATATCTGTTTGCTGCCGTGGCTTGTTAGACATTGGTGAAACCACAATTTTAGAGTTAGAGTAGTGTTCAGAGTGACAACATGAAACATGGCGACACCCCCTGTCGTTCTCGAGTATCCTCAATTTTGGTACATTAACGCCAACAAGTTTAGATACATACCATTGTTTCTGCTGTTGGTTGGTTGGTTGGTTGAAGATAGAAGGGTCATAAATTGCAGAAGCATAAAATGTTTCCTATCTATCCTTTGGGCTCAGCTCTGAAAGCGCAACAGCAGGTAAGTTATGAGTTTGCCTACATTACACCTTGCCACCTCGTGAGCTCATTTGCCGAACTGATCACATGAAGTATCATGTGAAATTGACATGTCCCCTCCCCCCCCCCCCCACC
>REGL01000975.1:26691-39120 GCA_004194395.1 Aurelia aurita complex sp. Pacific
AACCAGTATCAGATACAAATATTGTTGACCACATGAAAATTGTGCAGGCTTCCTGCTTGCTTCATTCAAAATCATACTTTTAGTCCAGAATATGTATCCCAAACATAAAGAGACCAAGCGCATAAAATGTGTGGCAATCAAGTTTGCAAGGTGTGAATGCTAAAAGAACAGTTCCAAGGAAAAACCTTCACTAGGAATAGGCGGAGTTTACACAAGCTAAAGTTGTCTCAACTTTGATGTCAGGTGAAATTGGCGATAACGCAAAATCTCCCACGCAAAACATTTTAAAGGAGTTCTGTCACTAAATAGCAAACAACCCCGTAAAAACCATTCTTCTAGGCATGTGCTCATTGTCTTTGTTTGGTGAATTCTACTTGTCCGAAATCCGCAATCCACTTATAACTAAGAGATATGAATGTTTGGTTTGTTCCCCTGTGAAGTACAAAGATTTCTCTTCGAAATAACACTTTCATTTTGAAAAAACCATGAAAAGTCTATGTGATATTGCCTGTCAAAAACTTTGGAGATGGAACCGCAGGTGGCATCAAATATTAGAGAAATTGTAAAAAATTATAAAAATTGCTTACTTGTTGAGGATACCGAGGACTGCCCCTTTTGTCTGAGCTCTTTGTTGTGGTAAACTTCAAAGCAGATCAACAGCTGGGAAACCTATTACCATGCGCGAAAATCCCTTTGTCTCTTTGCTAATTCTTGCTTGGATTGTGGCCGGATTATCCGCCCACATCCTTTCCACAAAACCAAACATGCTTTCTGCGCATGATCACAGGCTTCCCTTTTGGGGATGACCGTTGCTTTGAACTTTGACGATTCGTATCCCCAACAATTACTCATGTTGCATTTCTTGTTGTATTTCTGTTTTATTCTTTCCCTGACCATGCTCGAACGTTGTTTTGAAAATTAGGACCATTGGTCCCAGTCCCCGAAAAGCAATGGGTATATTTTTTCCAAAACAATGTTCGAGCATTGTCAGGGAAAGAATAAAACAGAAATACAACAAGAATTACAACATGAGTAAGCAAGTGTTTACAATTTCTTTAACATTTGATACCAGCACCTGTGATGGAACCCCTTTACTTGCTATTATTCGTTCGCGGCCATTTTTACCTGATATCTAATCTGAATTCATGAAACAACCAGAAATATCTCGATTGAACAATTTGTCGTTCAAGTTGATAATTTTCCTTTCTCATTATTTTGCAGCTGGTAAGAAAGATGTTTCAGCAACTCAAGATGAACTACCTCAGTCAGGTAAAACACAGTTCCATATCGTGATTCTTAACTATTACAATTCTCAAGCAGTCTTCGTTCTGACAATCTAATGGTTTAATCATGGGTAGTTAGACACTGCTGGTGTGCTTCTATGGAGGAGCGCTGGATGATGTATCTGCGGGGGAAATTTTTCATAGTGCTGCGGAGGAGATATCGGAAGCGAAGAGAGAAGGAGAGAGAAGAATTTAATAGTTTAATATAGTTTCATTTTAATAGTTTGAGATTTTCGTGCTTTCGATGTCTCCTCCGCAGTACTACAAAAAATTTCCCCCGCAGATACATGTTATCCTGCGCTCCTCCATAGAAGCACACCAAATATTTTCGTTCTTTCGATGTCTCCTCCGCAGTACTACAAAAAATTTCCCCCGCAGATACATGTTATCCTGCGCTCCTCCATAGAAGCACACCAAATATTTTCGTTCTTTCGATATCTCCTCCGCAGTACTACAGAAAAATTTCCCCCGCAGATACATATTATCCTGCGCTCCTCCCTAGAAGCACACCAGCAGTGTCTAACTACCCATGGTTTAATGGTTCATGGGGGTGACTGAAGTTAAGCTCGGTCGAGTCATAGTCTGGTCTGGTGAGGTCAAACTCCCAATGGGTGACATCTCGATGGCCTGACCTCGAAACTCACCTCGTCGTCCTTCGAAAGGGACGTTAACCAAGGGGTCCCATGCCTGGCAGGCATAGTGGGCGTAAATAAGCTTTAAATAACTAGAAATCCTTCCATCCCACTTGAAACAAATTACTGGAAAAAGGCATTAGTACTTTTTAACACAAAGCATATACATCGGTGGACATCAAAGTCACTAATAACCAAACGAAAAGACGCATATAACAAGTCCTGCACGAGAGAACAGACATTGGGCTGGTAACGCTGAGGGGCTGGTAATGGCCTCCCAACACCAACATCAGTACTATTGAAAAACCTCGCACTGGAATATCTAGCAATTGCACGTGTCGAGCAACAGTGTTTTGCTCTCTCTTTACACCTAAGCCATTATTCCAGGTAATAAAAAAGCTCTGATACCATCATCACATTAAACGAATCTCTTTGACATGCGAACAATTCCTCGAGTACAAGAAACACCCACCTAGAATATTCTAGTGAATTAAGAATCTGCAGGCTGAAATTTTGAAATTTGACCCACATTATTTAAGAACCCATTCAGCCTGAAATTTGCAATAGGTTCTCATTTCTTGATCATCACATTAGATAAAAACTATAGTTGCTTACAAACAGTTACGCCCTGGTCAAACGAACTGAGCATTTTACCGAGCAGCGCTCAACATGCCTGCTCAGAAAAAAGCTCAATTCGTTTGACCACTTGCTCAGCCGTGCTCAGCCTTGCTCAGTCTTGTTTGGTGGCGATCAAAATTGTTGAGAGAGTCATTAAACATTTCTCTTGTTCGAGGTGTTGCTAAACGTTACTCAGTTCGTTTGACCACCCTTTTGAGCTTTGCTCAACTCGCGCATGCCCAGCTTGGACAGGGCATTGACTTTTGGCGCGAAAGTTTCATTGCTTATGGGGCGTTGCGCAGGCGCCTACAAAGGTTTGCTTTGCTCAGTGAAATAATGGGCGAAATATTTAGCTCGTTTGACCACCCTGCACTGAGCTGCGCTGAGCTTTCGCTGAACAAGGTCTGCAAATGTTGAGCGTGGCTCAATGAAATATTCAGTCCGTTTGACCGGGGCTTATCCAAAAACCCAATAAAATCCGTATCATTGTCACAAGGTGATTAATTTCACAAGAACTATTTTGCATACGTTTTGGCAAGTGTGGTTGACTAATATTTCTTCTCTCCAGATTCTCGAAATGGAGGAACATTGGACGATGAGTCACCATACTTTGATTTGGGACCAAAGAAAGTAACCAAAGCTGGTTTATATTATTACATGTGTACAAGGAACAATAACTTCTCAAACAGAAGTCAAAAGGGAAAGATCATCGTAAATGCAGGAAGTGCAAAGAAGGATGAAGCAGCTCTGGAAAAGGCCAAACCTGAGGAGAAATCTGCAGATAAAACAGCATCGCATGAAAAAGCATCAGATGAAAAATCTACGACAGAGATCACTGCAGAGAACGACTGGTATGTTTAGATAAAATGGGTCGATATGATCAGAAATTTTATCAAACAAAATTTTCACATCCAAGCAAGTGTGTTTCTTCCCAATATTGTACCCATGACCCAGTACACCGAGTAATTGGTGTCCTATGACCCAGTCCTGTTAATCTGTGTATGTCATAAGAAGCTAATCCTAACTAGTTCTTTAGTTACTAGGATTTTCAAATTCTAACGTCTGTTAGTGTTGACCAATCAAAAACCACGCTGTCTGGTTCCCTGTGGCAAACTCGTATAACAGTTGATCTCGTATTACATCAACACCGGAATTTGAGACTACAATCTCACTACCTTTCATATTCATACGTAATCTTGACAGTACTGGAATACTCCGTGTACTGGGTTACAGGACACCAGTTACTCTACAGTACTGGGAATAAATACAGTTCCTACAAGGAAGGCGCCCTTGATCTAAGTTAGCGCGTGACTGATTAAAACTATTTTTGAATATGTGCTATTTACCTCTTATTCCACAGCCCGCCAAATGTGTTAACTTTTTTTTACTCATCTGGTAGAATGTGAAAAGCAAAACCGCCTTAAGGTACATTCATACGGCATTATATTTTGTCTACTCTGCCTTAGTTTACAACTCCTAAATGTTCCTTTTTTAATTGTTTATGTTAAATTTGCGAGTGTCGCATCCAGTGGGCTGGATGTATTCCTTGTTCTTTATAATTTTCTATATTTTTGATAAGAAGGAAAGCGACACAAAGTCATGATTCAGACCAGCCCAGCAGGTGTTGACAAAGATGATATCTATTTTCTATATTTTTGCAACAAAAACGCCCAAAAGGTCGGTTGAGCGTATTTGCAATGTTCTTGAGAAACCGACAATATTAAAGGTTTAACTTTATGTCCTTTCATATTCAGATTTACAATATAAATAAATTTATTTACAGTACAATACGGATATGCTTTGAAGTAGCATTGTTAAATTCTTGAGAGAAACTGTTGCACGCTCTCCGTAGAAGCGTGCTTAGTATATGCAAGTATAAAAAGCTCGTCGAGGCGCAGAGAATCACAGGTCGATAGAAAGCTTTCATAAAAGATAGGTTAAGTCCCATCCATCCCCTCTCTGTGTTCAGTGAGATTCAGGTTACATATATCGAATTAACGTACGAGCGATAGGAGTAATATGCTTTCCGTGTGTTCAATTGGCACACCTATGTACAATCTTGCTAAACTGACCTTACCACTATGTCTGTGCATTGTAGTTTGATTAATGAATAAAGTTATTTCTGTTGAGTGCAATACATTAGAAAATAATCTATCTTATATCCATTTTAGGGTCGAACAAATCTCTCATTTAGAGGCAGAATCTGAGGCTCCTGAAGAGAAACTCGATGCAGATGCAAAACCAGTTAGAGTTGAGAAATTAACCATAGAACAAGGTGAAAATATCATGAAGAAAGAAGTTGGGTCTGCCCTAAATGATTTACCAACTCTGAAAGATATACCAGGAGAATACGTCAGCGATTATATTGCAGTATACCCGATGGAAGATTTCAGCCAAAGATCGGAAGCTGTTAATGTTGAATTGAAATTAACGAAAAAGGGTCTGGATCCTGATGATGTCATGGTTTACCAGTCTAAAGATATGAAATCTTGGAAAATATATGACAAGAAGGATGTGTTTGATGACACTGCCTCGCTTGATCTTGATTCAGGTTTGCATTACTGAATTATCCGTCCATGACTATCAAGCAAGGATAAATATCGCAGTATTAGCACTGAAGTCTGTCTCATATTAAAGAGTCACTGCCACCCAGGGTACTTTGCTGTCCTTTGCAGGCACGATGAATTTCAGAATGTCTGAAAATCAAATTTGGCCATCAGCAGAAACCATGGATCCACACTGCAGTCGTTGAACTGACAGACAAATTTTACTATATATTAACTGTCCTATCAGTTCAGCTACTGTACTGTGGATCTATAGTCTCCATTTAGGCCAAACTTGATTTTCAAAGAGTCTAAAATGTTAGCATGCCCACAAATGACCCTGGGTTACAATGGCTATTAAGTATGAAATGAGATTTGCAAGAAGTCAAAAGTACCCATCTAAACCCTTCAATTGGCTTTATTCGTGGATATTTTTGACCGGTATATACTGCGAGGAGATAGACTTTGGTTAATTTCTTATTGACTGCTACAACAAAGCAATTTACATTTGCAAACTACGGCCATTTAGTCAAGCTGCAAAAGTAAATAAAGAACCAAATCATTGAAACGACATTGGGTAGCTCACTTGTTGTGCATGCAAAAAGGTGCTATCGAGGGCAGGGTTATCCCTTTATCGTTAGTTATCAAGAACAGATGATGATTTGTATCAAAATAAATTATGGAGATCATTATCAGTTTCCATACGTATCAAAATTAAATTCAACAACTGCATACTTCCTTTTGTTACAAAATTGAGTAAAGAAATCTGTGAGGAGGGGATAAACAGACTTCAAGGAGTAGACATGACTATGAATTGACACAAAGAAGCAAGCCCACAGGTTACGGTGCATGATTAACGAATTGATACAAATAATTCCTGTGTTCAACCTTCATTCTAATTCTTATCATTATTTCCCCTGCATGATCCTGTTGTGTAAATAACTGAGGTAAAGCTGTTGTAAATCCACAGAACTACTTCAGTCGTATAATTATTATGCCTAATTACAAGCTTCTGAATACGATACTAAAAGTTGCAGCTTGCTACTGTCCTTAAGTCTGCTTTTTTGGTCGATTTCTATGCAAAACAACTCAGAAATCGCTCTTTTTCAGTTGCTAGAAAGAGGAATCATTCGCTCACCCCACCTACATGTAATGTTTCATGTTGTTTATTTAATGAATTTTTCTTCTTTTTATCTTCAGGCGGATACTTCGTAGCCAAAGTTAACAAGCAAGCTGATCAAAAAGAATCAGAGCAAGACACCATTTATGCAGTGGACCAGTAGACCATTAAAACTCAATACTTTATAAATCAGCATTTATCTTTGGCACTTTAAGGGCCTGAGGCCCACATAATGATGCACGATGCTGCATATTAACTAATACTTTCGTGCTTAATATTTTAACCTGACAGCATTATGTTTGAACTATGATTTTTGCAATCTTTTCATGAGAAATTAATTTGATCTGTTTCTATATTCTACCTGGTATTCAAAGGCAATTTTTAGAACACGGAGAAGCTAATCTTATCGAAGTAGTGTCCTGGTCCTTCCTCTCGGTGTGACCACAAATCGTGATTCCTTTAGCCCGTAATTACAGAGCTTCAAGGCTAAAGGAATCACGAGGCGTGGTCACATCGTGTGCAAGGACCAGGACACTGCTTCGACGACCTTAGCTTCTCAGTTGTCTAAAAGATTACCTTCCGATGCTATTGTTGCAAGAATCTGAACAATGGTTTATGTTTTATTCATGCCCTTTGCTCACGCAATAGACCTTTTAGCTATTCTGCAAAAGAGCCTGGATCGAGCGTTATTTTTATACGCGACGTTCGATCGAGTGGCGTTAGAGCTTCTAACACTACTGTGCACATTCGAAAATTCTACAAAATGTAGCCAAATATCGTTCGATTCTGATTCTTTTCAGAATAGCTAGAAGGTCTATTCGCAGAACATGATTTGGATAATGGAACTGTGCATTAAAATCTAAGATCTTAGCATGGAATTAGGATGCTGCTCAAGCTTATAAAGTTCAGGCTTATTAGATTTCACTTCAGTCAGCTTAGGACAGATGTTTACAATAAGAAGATTTACGCTGATACTCTGCACTGATCCCTTGCATTGGACGACAAATCAACTGATCAAAGCGAAGGAAATGCCTTGAAACACAACCAATCATGTTAAAAACATCTCTCTCCGTTATCTTTTATTTGAGTGGGAATTAATGGTTCGCCTTGATGCTTCAAGGTAATAGGTAGAGGTGAGCACGTCTGTTTTCAAAATACCGGGTGTCCCAAAAAAAAGTACTCCTGTTTAAAAAATCACCAAAAATTGATTATCAAACTTTTGATGAAATTTTCTTTTTGAGTTGCTTTGTCAAAGACCCAAAATGTTCACAGATGATAAAATGTTAGCTTTTGATACAGCAAGGTAGGAAATTTACACGTTCAAAAACCTTATTTTGAGCTATAGTTTTTAAGCAAAATACTCAATCTTGCCTAAGAGTCAAAACATTCAGATTTTTCATCGTCATCGAAATCTCCAATGATAGTGTGCATTTATTTCTGTCATTTATGACCATACTAGTGGTTTTACGCGCATAAAGAAATTGATTTGGCAATCATCAGTGCTTTTTTGCAGTATGATTCAAAACCAGGTAACCCTAAAAAGAGCTAAATTTGCTCATTTTCAAACCACTTACAAGATCAGCTATGTCTTAGAAAATAATTTGGTCTTTGATCTACTTGTCAAAAAAGAAAATTGAAGATCGGCCGTGTAATCAAATTTTGGTGATTTTTCACATGGGATTACTTGGGTTTTGGGACACCCGGTAGAACAGAGAAAAACGCACTCTTTGTCTCCTTAGTACCTGCACGTGCCAATTTAACCAATTTCAAAAGATTTTGCATTCAATCCCAACTCCTTGTTCATGAACATTCCTCTTAACCCTGCTGATTACTTTCAATGGTAGTGATCAAAATTCCATTTTCAGATGTAATTTATTTGAATAGCAAAGGGCTGAAAATAGCGAGTTATAACTTATTCTTGCCTACTGAGAGAAGCTTAATATTTGGCATGGCTGTTGAACTGTGACATCTTTTTGGTCAATTTAGTCTAAAAAAGGAAATAATTTTTTTAATTGTGTACAGGTAAACGAAAGAATCTACTCCGTCAGCAGAATCTCCATGCCTGAATAGTCCCGAGTGAATCTTTCAAGAAGGTAGACAAACAACAGTCGTTGATACTATCTAATAAATTATCAGAGAGAATAAGTCTATTCAATAAGTCTATTCAAATAAAGATTTCACATCACTCCATGATACCATGAACAGGCATCACTAAATATCTCCTGGCACGCAGTTTCACACAAAGTTCTATGATATGAAGTTTTTGCGTGTCCATTAAGCACACGCTGNAATTGTGTACAGGTAAACGAAAGAATCCACTCCGTCCTCAGAATCTCCATGCCTGAATAGTCCCGAGTGAATCTTTCAAGAAGGTAGACAAACGACAGTCGTTGATACTATCTAATAAATTATCAGAGAGAATAAGTCTATTCAATAAGTCCATTCAAATAAAGATTTCACATCACTCCATGATACCATGAACAGGCATCACTAAATATCTCCTGGCACGCAGTTTCACACAAATTTCAATGATATGAAGTTTCTGTATGTCCATTAAGCACACGCTGTCACACAGAATATTATTACACATTGCTTAAGAAAAAATGATGGGAATACAACTATTATTGTCTGGTAGCTAAAAGAACTTGACACTTGATTTTGAATTTCAACAGCACACAACCACCGTTGTTCTTGAATGTTCCCATGCATAAACTGAATTCCTGATATACCAAACGCAAAATTTTACCGAAAAAATCGTAACTCCTACAGTTTTCCACTTCGATGACTTCGTACCCGATTCTCTAAAGGCGACAAAATGTGTCCTTGTCATTGCACTAAGATGGGAAAGGTACAAAATGTGGTTGCTATTTTCAGTGGCATGGCAAATTATTCAGAATTTCGGTATGAAAATTTAAATCCAATGATATCGAAATTTTTGATCCATCGAATCCATCGAAACATCTTGGTTACTCAACGAAATTCTTGCCAAGTTACATTCACAAATGATTGTGAATTCAGAAACTATTAGCAGCGTAACTTTTTTGTCACAAATCCAGCATATATAAATCCAGAGAAGATCCAACTAAATACTTTTCCAACGATATCATTGTTCAGTTAAAATAACTAAACACACTCTTTTCAAATTGACCCATTACGAAATGTTATCGGAGTATAAATAAGAGACGAGCTTCATAAAGCGGGAAGCAATGATTGATTAAATTAATTAATACCTTTCGCAATCTTGGAAGTCAGGTCATTGGAGGAGATCTTCAGTAGTCAGACGTCAATCTTCACTAGGAGAGAAAAATGAAAGAGTAGTCTGAAAAATTGTCATTTACAATAGATAGAAAATATGCAGCGACAGGTTGCAGTTTCGCTGTTTGTAAAGGTAAACTTGGGCATGACAACATAGGGCTCCAATCCTTTAAAACGTCGGTGTAAAATTCTATTACAATTTTAGCGACCACATTACAATGGCTTGGAAGGAACTTAGGATTTTAGCTTTTTTTAAATTATATTCCCATAAAATTTACAATCAACAGACAAAGGTTACAAGACGATGCCACGTGGAGCATGGAAATACATAGCAACCCTGCGACCATAACATTTAACATAGAGATTCAAATTAATGTTACATTTAAATATTACGAATTACATATTACAAAATAGCAAATGGCAAATAACAATGACATAATTCCGTCAACAAAAATTAAAACAACAAAAAACAAATGTGAGAAAAAACCAATTACAAGAGAGAGGAGGTTTTAGCTTTAAACCTGCCATGGAAATTTATTGATATCTTTATTAGTTTCAAAATGGCGTCATTCATTAAATTTGAGGCTATGACGTCATCCAATTTCTAAATCATAAACCAGAAAAGCTACAGATTTCTGCTTGCTACAATATTGTAAATCTTCATAAACTATGGTTCCCTTGAAGGTTATATCATTTTCCTTTTATTGGTTCAGGAATTATGATGATTTAAAATTGTCCATGATTTTTTTCAAAAATAGTTAAATTGCCGTCATTTTGAAAAAAAATCAAGATATCGAAAAATATCCATGGCAGATTTACAGCAAAGTACGATAAGTTCCTTTCAAGCCATTCAATTCCAAGAAAAATGCCATAGAATTTACACCCATTTTTTAAAGACTTGAAAGATTTGAGGGCTATGCTGGGCATGATGTATTCCTTACTCATTTGAAAACCTTTGTGAAGATCCTGGAGAGTACAATTTTATTTAGTGCTGGGACTGGGATCTGATGACGTGGAACTGAGAATATTAACGGCAAAAATGGTAGACTGGGAGTGGAATTTGATCACTGACTGTATATCTACTAAAGTGACTAAGATTACTTGCATCTTGCATAGCAAAATCAGAAGGTTGGGATCGAGGACTCCTCTTCAGGACCTCCTTTGAGATCCCGTTTACACGGGATCGATCTCAAATTGGTACGGATCGGTGTTGCGTTTACATGGGGACGCTCTGGATCGATCCGCTATCCTTGTTAATTTGCGTTCGCCATGAACTTCATTTTTTAGATAAAGAGGTGAAAACAAAGCGCATAGCATTACGTAGGTGAAAATCAAAGCAGGTCCAGTTGGGTTCGATCCCGCATAAAAGCCTGCAAAAAATTGGGATCAATCCCAGCCATTGTGCTCGTGCAAAATGGGGTCTGAGGCAAATAAAAGAGAGAACAGACGATTGCTTTCAGGTAACTCTATTCTTCTTTCCATTAGTTAGCAATGAGTATGCTGTTTTGCAACACCATTTTCCTATCAAATCACACAATTGCTCAATACAATTTTCTCGCTCTATAAATAGTATTGGCAATCAAGGGAATACCAATCAAACAAAATCTCAAACAACTTTGCTTTCAGCTCATGAACTCCAAACTTGAATTCACATTTGCAATGTTTTTTCCTTGACACTGCCGAAATGATGCTTGCATTCTTCAATGCATGAGCCCTATTTGGCAAAATGCAAGTCATATCTGGGTAAAGCAGCAACAAAGGCGCTCTAAGTGCCTTTACAGCTGAAGTGCATACAATCAATCATGATAATAATCATACCTGTCAGTTGAATCATAATCGCGGTAATCTCGCGGTTCTGGTGAACGAGCACGGGATCTCATTCGTGATCTCGCAGCAGCTGGCGTCATTGCACGTGATCTACCAGCCTTTGGAGTCTTGCCTCTCATCAACAGAGCGGAATGCGCAGCATCAGCACGATCCTCCGCATCATCCAGTTCGGCTTGGCATTTGCGATACTTTGCAAGCAAAGTGGCAGCTTCTGTTTCCTGAATAGAGAACAGATTTCTTTTACAGGCCCAGTGTCACTACTAATGAAAAAAAGATCTTTAACAGCCCTTAATCTAAATCTGTTCACTGTACCAATCCGATGTAGGCTACAATAAAGCGTTAGAACAGGAAAACAGCATTCCAAGGAAACTTATCAAAGACATTAAATTTTTTGGAAAAGTATCTAAACGAAGCAAAGAACAGTAAATAGTGCTATATTCCTGTCGAACGTTTGAAGCTGGATATGTTACAAAGAGAACTGTCAAACTCTCGAATAGTATACTTTTTGACATTCAAGAACCCATGCAATGAGTCCAAGAAGAAACACCTTGTGTCAATAATTCTGCCAATGCACAGTCTGATACCACAATCTTTGCATGCCATGCGGATCTTGATACTATTGTTAGACAATTAGAAGCAGACAGCTCTGTGATAGTAAAATGGTTTTCTGACAATTTTTTGAAGCTAAATAATGATAAGTGCCACCTGATGCACTTATCATTGCAAAATGAAAAAATTGCAAAATCGAGCTGCAAGAATTGTCACCAATAGCAGCTATGATGTATCCGCCTCAAATTTGATCAAGGAACTAAATTGGCCAACGGTTACGGAAATGATAAAATGCGAGACAGCTACTATTACATACAAAGCATTGTCAGGTCTTGCACCCGGCTATCTTTCAAACCTTTTCAAGAAAAACTCTGCGCGTGATTTCAGTATGAATTTGCGGAATGCCATTGCCGATGTCCTTGTTCCAAGGATGAAAACTTGCTATGGGCAGAAAGCGATATCTTTCCGGGGTGCAAAGACTTGGAATGAATTGCCTTTGGATGTCAAACAAGCACCCTCTCTTAGCATTTTTAAAAGTATGCTGAAAAGTAATTTGCCTCTCTCAGGCTAACTCCATTGTTTTTCATTTATTTTTTTATTTT
>REGL01000975.1:39685-60631 GCA_004194395.1 Aurelia aurita complex sp. Pacific
TTCTCGCTGGAGTTTCGGAATTGTTACGACCATTTGTCCAGATCGACACCCTTCCCAACCATGCTATGGTTCAATACTTATTGTATGGTAATAAAGAACTTTCTAATGAAGTAAATAAAAATATACTCGAACAAACTCTCCATTTCATCCACGAAACAGGTCGGCTTTGATTATTTCAAACTTTTGTTTCACGCCACACAGCCATTATGCACTAGTCTGTTTCACATTTTGATGTCAGGCACATGCAGTGTGCATGAAAATTCATCCACAAAAATTGAAAGCATTTCAGATCATCGATTTGTGAGTCAGAAACCCTGATCTTACAGCATATGCCCAATGTGCTGAGCGGTGGGGACTCTGGAGGGGGATAAGTGGCGGTAGCAATTGCTGTCGTTGTTGTGCTCGCATCCGGGGTTCCTATTGTTCAGCATCATTCTCAAATGCTGGCCTGACATGCAATGTGAAACGGATTTTTTAAAGTAGAAAATTGTAAATTAAGTTTTAACTTATTTGTTGGCGTTAATTAGCTTATTAGCTATATGTATATTTTTTTTTCTATCTTGCCAACGTAAAAGAAATTGTTAATAATTAATGCCTTCGGTATTCGTGATCCAATAGGCTTGCGTTATCTTTTACAAATAAGGGTCAGTCGCAGTAAATTGAATTTTTACAAATTTAAGCACAATTTTAGGGATACAGTGAACCCAATGTGCCCAACGAATAATGTCATTGAGGATACGGCGCACTTTTTGTTGCTTTGCTCGTCATTTTCAATTCAACAACGAGATATTCTCGCTGGAGTTTCGGAATTGTTACGACCATTTGTCCAGATCGACACCCTTCCCAACCATGCTATGGTTCAATACTTATTGTATGGTAATAAAGAACTTTCTAATGAAGTAAATAAAAATATACTCGAACAAACTCTCCATTTCATCCACGAAACAGGTCGGCTTTGATTATTTCAAACTTTTGTTTCACGCCACACAGCCATTATGCACTAGTCTGTTTCACATTTTGATGTCAGGCACATGCAGTGTGCATGAAAATTCATCCACAAAAATTGAAAGCATTTCAGATCATCGATTTGTGAGTCAGAAACCCTGATCTTACAGCATATGCCCAATGTGCTGAGCGGTGGGGACTCTGGAGGGGGATCAGTGGCGGTAGCAATTGCTGTCGTTGTTGTTCTCGCATCCGGGGTTCCTATTGTTCAGCATCATTCTCAAATGCTGGCCTGACATGCAATGTGAAACGGATTCTTGTATTTATCAGTAATTAATCGTATGTGTAACATTTTATATTTGTATATTTTATATATTTTTTTTTATATAATATATTCCAAATAAAATTGTACAATACAGATTACGAACTACCTTACTTACAAAATTACTCTACAATACTACTAGGACGATCAACCCCAGGGAGCAAAAGGCTTATTTATTTAGTCGCTACTATTGGCATGTCTTATGTTAAGCACCATGGCCATGGAGTAGACGTTTGCTCCCAGTGGTCCCGTCCCTGTGGTGTTGTATAACTGCATAGTAATTAGAAAGTATAGCAGGAAGTAGCATGTATGTCAATATTTTATACGAATAAAAAAACATAGAGTTAATGCAAAGGCTAGTAGGTTCCTAAAAGTAAAAACACGTAAAAACGTAACATATAATTACAATACAAAAGATCGGTTAGATTAGCAAGGGGTCATTTCAGGCTTTTGTGAGACAGGGATTCACATAATATGAAACAAGTCTTGTTTACTGTTTACGAGAAAATCTTTTCATGGATCCTCTAGCTGGAAGTAGTTGCTTAGCCTTTTTTCACAGACAGTATACATAATTTATAAAGACCACCATCAAGGTGCATCAATCTGTAAGAATCGAACTCACCGATATTTCCATGGCTTCTCTCATTTTCTTCATCTTGGAATTCAGTCCTTCATTTCTAATATGCAAGATTTCTGATGTTTTCCTCTCATCTTCGAGTATGCTCTCCATTGCTCTGTTTCGCTTCTCTGCTTTCGAAAATAATTTACGGAATTCTTCCACATTGCGACGTTCCTCTCCTAATTGCTCCTCAGTCTCGAACACCTATCAACGGAAGAGCATCAAGATCAGTTATAATGAAGCTTGCTGTCTACAGTTGATAAAATTGTGTCTATAAGATTAAAGCAAAACCAACATAAGATGTCTCGTATTAGATGTCGGATGGGATTTGCTTTGACGTTAGACTTGCTCCAAGTCTACTCCGTGGTCTATCAGCGCCAAAGTAATATATTTACCGTACGCATCCGCAGAGGTAAATATATTACTTCAGCGCTGATAGACCACGGAGTAGACTTGGAGCAAGTCTAAATGGACGTAAAATCACGCCTATTAAAACTACAGGGTGCACCAACAAGGGCACCAGCACCACGTAAAGATGCAAGGGAATTTAAGCTCTCGTAAAGGGGCTGTACAACCCGCCCTCTCTTCGTGGCGCTGCGTGTCAAAACATCAAATGTGTTTAGGCTAAACACAACATAGCAAATGGCCATTTTGCACAGAGAATAGTAATCCAAAGTATCTCCGGTAATCTTGGTGATCGAAGCTTTGGTGAAGGATTTGTGCTATTTTTCTGACGTCGAATATTTGAAAGTTTTAATAGATATCGAAAGTTCCATCACATTTCATAGACATAGAAAAGAAAACACGGCAATGAAACTTATGTAGAAGCTGTGATGAAACTGGCCGCCTTAAAAACCCAAGGCTTTAGTCACGTGCGCGGGCTGCCCCGTACTTTCCGATTGTTTACAAAAATCTTGTGCAGCCTCTTTAAAGATGCCCTTGAGTATATTTCGAGTGAAAGACTCCTTACAATTTGATCGAGTGTTTTAGGCCCTTTTGCAGCCATTTCGCAATCAATGAATTTCCGTAAATTTAAATTTACGTATGTTTCTCTTTCTCATAGAAATGAAAGAAAGATCACAAAATATTTCAGTCTTTCTGCTATCAAGAGAAAGTCGATTCATTCAAATCCATCCAATACTCCATCCATATTCTACAATTTTTCAAACGCCTGGACTTTCTCTTGGTCACCTGGCATTCAATTACCCTTTTGACTTGTTAGAAAAGAGGTTTGGATCGAGCATCCGAATCTGGTAAATTTTGTGAAGGAAAACAAAAGCATGACCCCTGTTCTCAGTAAAAACATTGCTAGCTGTGGCAAGAAGCTGCTTCAGATCTCAACACTTTTCAGAGAATTAATCAACGATACCTTTGCTCAAATTGGTTCAGTTTATACACTGGCAAGTTTTATTTACCTTCTGGCCATGGTTCTCGTTATTTTCATTCGTCGTTAGCTGATTTTGTTCTGTAACCGTTTCAAAACAAGGTGCGAGCATGCAAGGGTTTCATTTTGCGAATTTGCAAATCAAAGTGTGTGTTTTCAACCGTGTTTTGAATAAAACTCAGTTAACAATGAATGTAAATAACGAGAAACAAAGGAAAATGACCAATAACACATGCCTGTGCTTGTTGAGGATACCGAGGACTGCCCCTTTTGTCTGAGCCTTTTGTTATGCTGGTAAAGTTCAAAGCAGATCAACAGCTGAGAAACCTACTACCATGCGCGAGAATCTCTTTGTCTCTTTGCTAATTCTTGTTTGGATTGTGGGCGGATTATCCACCCCCATCCTTTCCACAAAACCAAACATGCTTTCTGCGCATGATCACAGGTTTCCTTTTTGGGGGATGACCGTTGCTTTGAACTTTGACGATTCGTATCCCCAACAAGTGCGCAAACTAAACCATGGACTTTTTTTCTTCCTTTCTTCCTTTCCCCGTGTCNGACTGCCCCTTTTGTCTGAGCCTTTTGTTATGCTGGTAAAGTTCAAAGCAGATCAACAGCTGAGAAACCTACTACCATGCGCGAGAATCTCTTTGTCTCTTTGCTAATTCTTGTTTGGATTGTGGGCGGATTATCCACCCACATCCTTTCCACAAAACCAAACATGCTTTCTGCGCATGATCACAGGTTTCCTTTTTGGGGGATGACCGTTGCTTTGAACTTTGACGATTCGTATCCCCAACAAGTGCGCAAACTAAACCATGGACTTTTTTTCTTCCTTTCTTCCTTTCCCCGTGTCCTCCCCCCTTTCCTCTTTTCCCCTCTCGTATTTATTGATCAAAAGCGAGACTTGAAGCAAGTCCAACTAAACCATTGCTATCTCACTTTGCACAAAGTAGTTGGTAAGAAACTCTCTGAAAAGTGATGCGATCCGAAGCAACTTCTTGCCACAGCTAGCAATGTTTTTACTGAGAACGGGGGTCATGCTTTTGTTTTCCTTCACAAAATTTACCAGATGTGCTGGACGGTCGATCAAAACCTCTTTTCTAACAAGTAAAAGGTCTATTGGCGTATCTAAAATGAGATAGACTTTAAAAACGATGGGAATGTATACCTTTCTCTCTAAGGTTCTAATTTCATTCTTCAATTGTCGAACACCAACTCTCTCCATTTCATCAATGTATTTCTGAAGTTCTCGAACCGTTCTTTCACTGCTATCCCTTGAAATCTCAGCGGCTGTAGCCTGTTCTTGCAACTGCTTCATGTCAATTCCAACCTTATCGAGCTATCGTAAAGAAAGACCTCAATAAGAACCCTGAAATAACACTTCGTGGTATCTTGGTATAGTGGTATTACAAGGACGTGCTATGTTTAGGGGTACCTTTAGAAATGATTAAGGAATTATGGGTATTTTTTTCAGATATTTTGCAGAATTATGGGTGCTTGCTTGTTCTCAGGAAAAATTGGCAAAACCATAGGAATTACAGACATTTTTGTAATAATTTTCGTAATTATAACCCAGAATTTCATTAAATCTGGAGAATCATAACCCTAAAATTCTCAAAAACTTGAGGAATTACGGGTACCGTTTATCGCGCAAAATGGCACATCTCATCAGATGATAGGTAAAAATACCCCCATAAGAAATAACTAGCTTTACGCTATCTCAGCAGCATGAGAAAACCTGACAAGATTTTGAGAAAGTGCGACTTTAAAAAAGGAATTGGAAAATTTAATCAAATTAACGTTTTAGCACCCTGTTTGAAATGAGGCATCCAATAATTCGCAAATATTATCATTGAAATATAAAGCAATACTGGATGTGCCAAAAAAGAGTTTCCCCGTTTGAAACGTTCTAGAAAAACAACTATTGTTTCGCTTTGAGCCACTTAAACAGTAATCTCTCGCTTAAAGGTTAACTTTAAAGGAACCATATAAATTTTGCCGATTTCTTTGCCGATGAAGATTTTCAAAATATGGAATTTCTGAAAACCTGCAGCTCGATAAACTCTTGAAAAGCAGAAAAAAAATATTTTTCATCCCTTCCATGTTTTGTATCGTAGGTGTGAAGGGCATATAAATGCTTGTCAATCTTATAGATTTGCATTCAGACTCCCATCAATGTGCAAAATGTGGACCACAGGTCTTTGTCTTAGGAAGTGTATATTTTTGTTAAACATCAAATAAAATTGCGTTTTATGGGCACAACAGATCAATATTATCTTTCTGGAGTCATTTTCTCGTAGTTCAAGCTCCTTGCTGTTAGAATTTGCTAAAAAATCAATTTCTGTGGATTGTGAGCTGCAGGTTTGATGATCGTGTTGATAAACTGTGTCTAGCTCTTTTGTGAACTTTCAGGTATTCTATTTCTCAGGAAAATGTTGATAGAAAATCGATACGTGCAGATACAGAAATAAAAGAAACACTCAGACCTAAGTTGGGCATTTTGTAATAGATTCCTGTTTGAACTTTTATTAAATAACGCGTAATTGTACCAAAACGGCAGCTCATGTGGGGAAACCTATTTTAGGACACCCGGTACATAATCATATTTTCACACCAAAACATTCCCTTACCTTGTGCATGTCTAAACTTAAATACTGCAATGTATTTGAAATTTAGTTCCATGCAAAATACACCATAATAGCCCCCCCCCCTTCCGTGTTATGGACGTGCTTCTTAACAACAAATAAATAACCCTCTTTTCTACAGTGCTTAGGCTTCCAGCTTTTTATCAAAGAAAGCTAGCCAGCGTGCAGCCTCAGCTAGATCTGCAAATCATTTCTTATGACCTCCAGAAGAAATAAGAAAATTGTAGGAGCAGCAACACAATATTGTCAGTACATTTTTGCTACAATTACATCAGCTTTTTCATTATTTCCATAAAAACAATTTAAATAAAACATATCTAATCTACGTTACAATGGAAAGGACTCAGGGTGATAATAGGGGTGGGGTCAACTAAGTTACACCTCAAAGAGCGATCAACGACGGCTTTACATCAACAACAGGGTGTCCCAAAAGGACACGGTGCCTCATGTACAGGGTGTCCCAAAAAAAATTGTGCCCTGTTTGCCTGAAGATTGTGACAAAGCGCAAAAAGATTCTCGCCAAATGTTTGCATGATGTTGCTCTTCGGATATTGAATTAAAGTTCGCTACCATTCCCATAAAGATCCGTTGAAAAATGATAGAGCTATGACCTTCAGAAGACCAAATCTGCCTGATGACTAAAACCAGCAGTCGGCCATTTCGTCTTACTGTTTTGCAGTGATAAGTATCTTCACGTAAGGTAAGAAATAATTTCTGTGAGGTCAGAAATAGTGGAACTCTCCGAGGATTATCGGAATTTGCACGAGAGCTATGACATTTGAGGCTGCTGTTTTATTTTCATTCCATAAAGCTATATTTATCGCTGCAAAATAGTAAGACAAAATGGCCGACCGCTGGTATCAGTGATCGGGGAAATTTGGACTCCTGAAGGTCATAGCTCCATCATTTTTCAATGGATTTTCACGGGGATTGTAGCAAATTTTAATTGAACATCTGAAGAGCATCATCATGCAAAATTTTTGCGAGAATCTTTTGCCGTTTTGTCGCAATCTTCAGACAAACGGGGCACAATTTTCTTGGGACACCCTGTATATGGTTGCTGTGGAGGAACTGTACGCTATATTGTTCTGTTCTTGATAGAGTTCTTGACACACTTGCAAAGGATATGCTTCAACTTAGAGTTTGAGACCTTGTTTTTGCCAATTTGACAAGTGGTTGCTGCTTATGGCATACGAAAGCAACAACAAATGATCACTTTAACAACAGCACTTTCTTCGTTCTCCAAAAGTGAAAAAATGAATTAAATATTGTAAGAAAGGGTTCCATTGCTGTGTTAAGAATCTTTCTACAGTTTAAAAAGGGTTCATTGTATTGTTCACTAATAACACGACAGGGGGTACAGGAGTGTCACTAAAGACTGTAGTTTTGGTTTCTTTGGTTCCCTGTGATCTGGATTATGAAAACAACAGCTGTGTAATTTACCTCATCGTTGCGGTCGGCCTGCTGTTGTTACAGTAGAACATAATACTTTTCTCTTTTCGTACTGTTACGTTGCGCAGGATTTGGAAAAACCGCGAGTTCAAACCGCAGCCAATGAAATAACAGCTCTCACATAACAAAAGTTTTTTCTACTGTAACAATAGCAGTCCGACCGCAACGATTATGTAATCTGTATCAAATTACACAGCTGTTGTTTTCATAATCCGGATCACAGGGACCAAAGAAACCAAAACTATAGTCTTTACTGACACTCCCGGACCCCCTGTGATAACACAATAACACTGTGCCATGTTCAAAGGGAGAAAACATCCAAATACAGCACTAGAACCCTTTCCATCAGAATCTACGTGATTATAAAATTTTTGGAGAACAAAGAAAGTGTTGTTTTTGAAACAATGACCTTTTCGTCTTTCTTGTGCCCTAGATCTGCAACCACTAGTCCGATTGGCTAAAAAAAGGTCTCAAGTTCTAAGTCTATGCATATAGTAAGTAACTGTACCAAGGACGGAACAATAGAGCGTACAGCAAAAATTAGGCACAATATTTTTGGGACACCCTGCATATAAGTAAAAAAGTCCATACCTCTCCGAGGATCCTCTTAGCCTTCTCCTCAGCAAGCTTAGCTCTCTCTTCCAAATCTTCTTGGTCTATTTTCAAACCACTAATCTCTTTCTCAATCTTCTGCTTGGAAAAAGTCAGTTCTGTGTTCCTCGCTTGTAAAAGATCTGCTCTCGCCGTTAACTCTTCAACTTCAGTCTGTGCCAGCTTGCGAATTCGCTCGGCCTGGCAAAAACGAAGAACAAGGATGAAAACTGAGTGCTTCGATAACTGAGCATCTAAGTTCTGACCTAAAAGTTCCTCGTAATCATTCTTATTTTTATCTAAATCCTACATCTGAATCGAGTAACGTACTCTCCCAGGAAGTTTACCAAGTTTCCAGCCTCTGCACTGAGAAGNGCTCGGCCTGGCAAAAACGAAGAACAAGGATGAAAACTGAGTGCTTCGATAACTGAGCATCTAAGTTCTGACCTAAAAGTTCCTCGTAATCATTCTTATTTTTATCTAAATCCTACATCTGAATCGAGTAACGTACTCTCCCAGGAAGTTTACCAAGTTTCCAGCCTCTGCACTGAGAAGCAAAATGCGCAAACGTTGTTTGCAAAAAGTTTGAGATTTGCTTACTAAGCAATGACTTCTGATGACGTCCCTTAGGAAGGGACGCTAAATTAGGGGTCCCATGCCTGGATGCGGCATGCATGGTAGGCCTATATTAGCTTTAAATAGCTAGAAATCTTTCCAGCCTACTGTAAATAAAGTAATGAATGAATGAATGAATGAATGAATGAATGAATGAGTGAATTAGCGATTGAATGATTGATTGATTGATTGATTGATTGATTGATTGATTGATTGATTGATTGATTGATTGAATAATTGAATAAATGAATAAACAAATGAACAAATGAACGACTGAACGAATGAATGAATAAACGAATGAACAAATTAATTGACGAATAAATTGGCTGGATTAATTAATTAACGAATGTATGAATGACTAAATGAATGAATGATTGAATGAATTAGTGATTGAATGAAAGAATGATTGAATAATTGAATGAATGAATGAATGAATGAATGAATGAATAAATGAATGAATGAATGAATGACTGAATGCATGAACAAATGAATGAATGAGCAATGAATAAACGAATGCATGAACAAATGAATGAACGAACAAATGAATGAACGAACAAAGGAACGAATGAATGAATGAATGAATGAATGAGTGAATGAGTGAATGAGTGAGTGAATGAATGAGTGAATGTTTAACAACGTAGCAAAACGGCATGAGATTTTGAAGATGAGGAGAAAGGAGGCTACGGGCATGAAATTTTATTTCACTCTCCAAAACTCTCTCGTAAATTTTGGACACAGCCGATGAAACCGTTATAGGTCTATAATTTTTCTTGAGAAAAGCATTAAGACTTTCAAATAAAATGTCACGTGAAAATGCTCGCGAAAAAAAGCAATTGAAATGTTTTGCACGAGTAATTTAACGTTATCGCAAATCTTGCTTGACAACTTATTTGAGACAGACTATAAATCTTTACGAACAACAAATTTTGTAACACGATGTAAAAAACAACGTCATGTATGGACCACCCAAAATACCCTATACTTGGGTCTTGAGAACATTTTTAGAACCATGTCATGTTTGGCATGAAAATGCTTGTTCTTTTGTGTGGGTTTTCATCGTAGAGAATAGAGAAATTTCTTACCTGTTCAAGATCAAGTTTGGCATCGTTATAAACCTTGGTTGTCTCTTTCAATTTCTTCTCAGCACGATTGCAACTTTGTAATGTGTTATCATGATTCAATTTCTCATCATCGAGTCGCATTTCATTGTCCTATGGTTAGAAATATCAATTACTGCAGCTGAAAACTAAAATGACCAATAAAGCCAAAATGCATGAAACAAATGTAGCACTTGTATGGTGATAAAGATTTTCCCAATGGTCTCAATAAAGATATACTTCTGCTAACTCTCTGCTTTATCCATAACACTGGTCGGTTTGATTAGAGATTTAAAACTCAGTTGCTAGCCATTCAACCTCCAAATCCCTTTAAAGTAAATGTTCTTTCTTTTTTGTTGTAGTTACGTGTAGCTTATGTACTTTTTCTAGTTTCCATGTAATGACCATATGGGTAGACATAGTTGTTGCTCCCCATGGTCTTGTCTTAGTAGTAGAGTAGAGTAGCTTCTAAGTAAGGTAATTTAGTAATAGGTATCGTAATTTTTAACAGAATGTATAAAAAACAAATGTAGCAGCAGAGTAGACTATGAAGTTTATTGCATCTTTTCTTGACATAACTCTTGTTTCTTCCGAACATTTATTCTCTGAATCAAAATGAAACAATACGTGTCAACGATTTAAGCGATTGAGAATAGCGAGGAGGTGCAGGAATAAAACTGTGATTACAAGGATTTTATTGGAGATACCTAAATTACGTGTTGAGTCCTGAAAGATACAATCTTCCACGTTTCAAAATGATTCGTTTCTCCGGCTTTTTTACCTTTTCGTGCTTTCTGTAGATGCATAAAGGAGGCCGAGAACAAACATGTCATCGGTAGAATGGCTTGGTGGATTGAAAATGTGTGAAATGTTGCTGTCCGAAAATATAAGAATTGTAATTTCCAAGAGTTTCCTTCTTTGTGAAGTTTGACGCTTTCGTGATCCTTGTAAATCTGTCACGTAAGCAAAATTATTATAGAATAAGTTGAACAATCTACCTTCAAATCCTGTGATATCTTCTTATTAACTCTGACGAGTTCAACATTTGTCTGAAAAAACCAGAGAGAAATAGTTTTTAAGTTGAATTCGCTTAAGAAATCTTCCTAATTAGTCAAACAAAAAGTACAATCTTCATCATTAAAGAGCAATGCTAGGGTTGGTATGATTGATGTCAAAATGACAAATTCTACCGGGAGAGTAATAAAAAAACGCCTGGCGTTTTAAAAGGCAACCGCTCCCTGAATATGAAGGCAATGATATTTTGTAATATCTGATTGAATAGCTAACATGTTCAATTATTCATGGAGTTCTTCATGGCTGAAATCGGTTACTCTGTTCTGATTTTACAAGAGATTTTCTGGAGAAATTCCCTTCGAGAAGCCTTAAAAAAATTGCCAAAATCACGAAGTTTCCATAAAATGCCATGACTTGAACACGCATTAGCATGTGCTATTCTCTTGGGAGGATCAAAAGGTCTTCCCCCTGGTATCAATAACTTATTCAGGGGGATTCCATTCGCCCAAGAGAGGACAGAATACCTGAATGTTTATAAGTGTCCTCATTTTTAAAAAGGAAAACATGGGAAATTATAATCGTCGTTTCACTTGTTTCTGCAGATTCTAGAAAGGGGATTTCTGCAGAAAATCCCCCATACCTAGGGGAAGGAATGACCGATTAAAACCGGGTAAATTACTGAACTTAATTGGACATATTGGAATAGAACAAGACACTTTCCAATATTATTGCTTTGATATTCAGGGAGAAAAATTTTTCCTAACGCTGAGAGTTTTTTTGTACTCACACGGTACTTTTATGAATGGGGTATCGCAATTCTTTCCAAATGTTTTGTCTTTCTTCTGCAAAATTACGTATTGCAATATGCGACAACTGCGTAGTGACGTCATTAAGCATAATGTCAGGGCGTTTTGAAGTCACGTTAAACCCGAAGGAAATTGCTTATTGTGTACTCTTGCAAAATGGTGATGAGATTTGGCCTAAGTTATGGAAAATATTCAACGAATTGATAGTTGTTACGAAAGTCAAAATGTAGAAAACATCAGTTACAGCCGTTCTTCAGTTGTTGGTAAGGCTGTTTTTTTACTTTAATTTCATAAATACCAGAACCATCCTTTAAGACTAATAAAAAAAATTGACAGAATCAACTCTACTGAATCATAATGTGAACGAGGTCTCACTGTTGAAAGAGTGTGAACAAATGTGTGAAAATAAAGTAATGTTTCTGCATTTAAAAATTGGACCGCCTTTCATGACGTTACCGTGACGTGACGGTTTTTCTTTTGCAAGAAACGTGAATCAGCCCATACTTCTAAAAGTTTCTTAATTCCACGTGAAAATTTCCGTTAAAGTAGCAGTCATTAAATGTTGCGAATCTGAGGAAAATTTCACAATGTTAAATTTATCGGTTTGAATCTCAAAGGCTTATGTTGGGCATGGAAAATGATGTTACCTTGAATTGCCTTCCTTCGCCAAACACGGCAAAACAGGGGGATTGAAAAATACTTTCCTTCTTTTTTTCTCGCAAATTTAAACGTTTTATGCTTGCAGTCACAATGACAGATTTTGTAACACAATAGCATGAGCATCTTTTCAATGACACTTCAGTTCAAAGCAATTAGCGATCGCACACAAAGGAAATTCTTTCAACCAGTAATTCAAAACAAGCAAAGCCGTAAAAGTTTCTCTGAAACCCAGGTAGCTAGCTCGCTCGTTGTGCATTCCAGAAATTTTTTTCAAGAGAAAACTTGAACATAGATCGAAAGAAGAAGGATATATCTACACATCTCCCTCTGGCATTTAATTTGTTTGGCTCAGAAGCCGATTGGGAGGCCACTCAATTTTCTCACTTTTTTGGGTGTGATTAAAATACTTACTGCTCAGCTTCTGAACCAAGGAAATAAAATGCCCGTGGTAGATGGGTAGATATATCCTTCTTCTTTCGATTGATGCTCGCGTTTGCTTTTAAAAACAATTTCTGGAATGCACAACGAGCGCGCTAGCTACTTGGGTTTCAGAGAAACGTTTGCGGCTTTGTTTGTTTTGAATTACTGGTTGAGGGAATTTCCTTTGTCTGCGATCGCTTTGAATTCAGGTGTCAACAAAAATAACTCATGCTATTGTGTTACAAAATCTGTCCTTCTTGTTTGCAGTAGTTTAATATACGTACCGCGCTGAGGCGATCAACTTGCGCCTCAAGTTCTATAGAGAGATCTTCAAACTTCTTTCGCTGACGAGCTTGCTCTGATCTATTTCTAATTTCATTCTCTAAATTCTCTCCAAGAACATTGAGCTGTTGCTGCATAGCACGCCTGAAAGGGAAAACATGTTGACCAAAATGATATTAAGAAAAAAGCTTCTGAAGTACCAGTAGGAATGGGAAAATACCCTTCCATTTGAATCGGGAAAACCCCGAGTAAAAAATATTTTATGGATAAGGACAAATAGACCTTTAGCTATTCTAAATATAATCAGACTCGAAAGATATTTTGCTACATTTTGTAGAATTTTCGAATGTGTACAATAGTGATAGAAGCTCTAACGCCACTCGATCGAGGCTCGCGCATGAAAATGTATAAAAAGAACGCTCGATCCCGGGTTTTTTTGTAGAATAACTAAAAGGTCTATTTGGGGCAAAACAGTTGTCAAGTGGGAATGTGAGGAGAGAGAAAAAATTAAAAAATACGACAATAAGGAGCGAAAAGAGAATTGTAGAGGAGAACAAACGGAGAGAGGAATGCAACTGAAAGAGGAGCAAGCCAAGAAAGAGTGGACATGTATCACAATTAAGATATCTGTTGAGAAAATTTATTACGGCAAACACATGTAACATCATGGTGCGCTCTTTTCATGATCTTTTCGGCTCAATTCTTGAGGTGCATGCTCCATTAAAACGTAGGAAAGTTTCGAGTAACAACACCCCCTGGATTTCACCCTTAATCAAGAATTTGATGAGAGAGCGTGACCAGGCAAAGAAAAGAGCTGAAAAAGATCATAACGTATGGCCTAGGTATAAGAAACTGAGGAATAAGGTAACAAGTGAGCTACGAAACAGTGTGCAAGATTACTATCACAATTTAATCGAAGAAAACTCAGGTAATCCAAAAGCGATGTGGAAAACGATAAATAAAGTGTTAAACAAATGTAAAACTTCCGCTCCCTTAAATTCAGTCACACTGAACGGTCGAGAGTATGTTCGTCCAGATGAAATAGCTGAAGCCTTCAATGAGCATTTTGTGACCATTGGGCCTAAGCTTGCAAGCAAAATTGAGGCACCTACTGATGCCGACCCAATGGCTTACGTGCGAGATGTGGTGAAAGACAAATGTCTCCCGAAATTCTTGTTCAAACATGTTGAAGTATCTTATGTCAAGCAAGAGATAAACAAACTGAAGACCTCAAAATCGCCAGGTCCAGATAAAATACCTATTAAAATACTAAAAGACGCTGTGGAGATTGTAAGCGGGCCTTTGACAACAATCTTTAATAGATCCCTCGACACTGGCATTTTTCCAGACCTTTGGAAACTGGCAAGAGTGGCACCAATCTATAAGGCAGGTCAAAAATCAGAGCTAACAAATTACAGACCAATCTCTGTCGTTTCGATACTGTCAAGATTGCTGGAAAAGGTGGCCCATGATCAACTCTTTTCTCATATGAAAGATTGTGGTCTTCTTTCAGACAACCAATTCGCATTCCGTAAATTACATAACACGCAAACATCGATACTGAACATAACAGAGACTTGGTTCAGGAACATCAATGAGCAAAAAACGAATGTAAGCGTATTTTTAGATCTAAAAAAAGCCTTTGATACCGTCGACCATGATGTTCTGTTATCGAAGTTATCAGCCTATGGAGTCACTGATCTTGCACACGGTTGGTTCACTTCATACCTTGCCGGGAGAGAGCAGTATTGTTATGTAGAAGGTAAATCGTCAAACAAGCGTTTAGTACAGTGTGGAATACCACAGGGGTCGTGTTTGGGTCCCTTACTTTTCATCATTTATATGAATGATTTTGAAAAATGTTTGAAAAAATCTAAACCAAATATGTACGCGGATGACACGAGCATTTCTTATGCCTCCATGGAGATCAACGAGCTCTTTAATGACATAAAGGGCGAACTTGATCTTGTATCATCCTGGATGAGGCAAAACAAACTTAGCCTAAATGCTGAAAAAAGCGAATTTATGTTGATAGGGCATCCAAAACAATTGAACAGAGCCAAAGATTTCCCTGACCTCGAAGTAGAAGATCAAAAATTATGCAGAGTTCAAAAAACAAAATATCTAGGTGTCATAATAGACGAAAGCATGAATTGGGAAGAACAACTCAAAACCGTAAAGCGAAAGATAAAAAACGGTTTAGGGGCGATGTTTAAACTCAAAAACATCCTTTCCCAGAAACAATTGGCAACTGTTTATCGAGCATTAATTGAAAGCCATCTGAGATATTGCAGTGTCATTTGGGGATGTCTGTCAAACACAAAACTGGAATCCCTACAGAGGTTGCAAAACAGGGCACGCAGACTAATCGAATGCGCAAGGCACAAAGATGGCTGGGTATGTGATTGGCTCGATGTACGCAATCTAATAAAATATGACAGGCTAATTACTACATACAAAATTAACAATGGACTCTGCCCAGAGAACCTCAAAAATAAATTCACTCCTAGGTCGAATATTTCGAGATATAACACAAGAAAAATTGATGATTTCGAAATTCCTCGGCTTCGTCTTGAATACTGCAAAAAGTCTTTTGGATACCAGGGAGCAAGTACCTGGAACGAGATCCCGAAGCATATACGAGACTCTGCAACATTGAGCTCCTTTAAAGTAAGATTAAGGGAGTTCTTGAGGTAGAGCGACGCAAACACAACCCCTTGGAAGAGCAGCTTTATTTTTTTTGTTTAGATTAATATTCATATTTACTTTGAAGTGCTGATAGGGTATTGTGTCTAAATAAGAATAAAATGAAATGAAATGAACCCACCATATCATTTGCTAATCCGTGTGAAAAACTGTAGTACTTAAAGTCTATCGTAGCCATTTGCAGCCATATCGCAGCCTGTTCCAACCAAGGACTAAGTAAAGATCTCCCGAGTGAAAATTAAAAAATCTTGGAATACTATTTTCCCCTGCCAGTAGGACTTAAAAGCCAAAGAGCATGCCTTGAAGGTAATATTGAGAGCTCCTGGCTTTATTATCCTACGAATAGCGAACAAAAACCAGTAAACTGACGCTGATCAATTCTTGAGGTGTATGCACATTATTCTTTGGCACTAAAGTATTGGGGAGAGTGGAAAGAGTTTGTTACCGTCAAATTTCCTACCGTTTTAAAATTGTGCCTGTATCGTGTGGACGTGGTCTCAGTTTCGAAAGATCAAATTCAAAGGTAGAACAAGTGCGTGAAGCCATGAAGCAGCAACACACAGGAAGCTTGTTTGTCTGGAAGGAAGAAAAGGGGAGGAAAGGGAGAACGCAGAATAGAAAGAAGGAAAGGAAACGATAAAGGGAGGAAAAAAGAAATGAAGGATGGAGAGGACAAGGAGAAGAGGAAGAACGAAGAATGGAAAGAAGATAGCATGACAAAGAAAACAGAGATTGAAAATATGGAGATACAGGAAGGAATAAAGGAAGGAAAGAATTAAAGAAAATCAATGTATGGATTACGCTCTATTTATTTACATTTTGGTGATCCAAAGGAAGCTTTAAAAGAAATTTCAGTTCCGAGTGGATTGTCGACTACACTGAAATCTGGGACTACAGAAAATTGATAAAACAATGGAGGAAGAATTCTGGTTTGACGTTCCTTCCAAGGAAGGCAAATGTTGTTTCGACCACTGATCAAATTACGTACCACTTTTGTCAAAAAAGCAATGTTTGTTCGTACCTAATGGCTTCTGCATCTTCGTCTTTCTTCGCTAGCTTTGCCTCTGCTTCATTTATCATTATGTTCAGTTCAGCAATTGACCTCTGCGTAGTCATCTTCTCTTCACTAACAGTAATCTCAAGTTCCTGCAACACAATAAAACACAGGCGCTTGAAAAATCAATGTAATAGAGTATAAAAGTCCGTCTCAAATTAGCTGTCACTTGAGATTTGCGATAACGCAAAATTCCTTTGCAAAACACTTCTATTGTTGTTATTCGCAGGCATTTGCAGGTGACATCTAATTTGAGACAGAGACTCTTCTGGTAAACGATTTAGAAATTTGATGACGTCACAACCTCAAATGAATTGAAATATAAAATACCGTATAAGCTCTATTAAGCCTGGGGGGCTTATATAATTTCGGACACTCCAGAGGGGGCTTAAAAGATAAGGGCACTTATAAGAGAGGGAGGGGCTTATTCACAAAATCAAATGACAAGGATACAGTTGATAGCTTTTCAGTTCTTTTACCCCAGAATTTTGCGGATTCAACATACAATTTTACGAGTCAAATGCATACATTCTGGCACACTTTTATCCCAAACCACACAAAAGTTACCATACGAACTTGTTCAGCTAAGTTCTAGAATTTGATATAAGTGGGTGAGGGGCGTAATAAAGAAGAGGGATTAGCGCAAAGGGGGCTAAATAGAGCTTTTACAGTACGCTATAATTTCGAAAAATGTTAAAGATTTCTGAAAATTAATCATATCAAAGCAGCTAAAGTTTTCTTCTAGCTATTCAGTCCAAAGAAAAAGGTCATATAATTTTACATCAACCTGTCAAAGATTTGAAAGTTAAGCTGTTTTAACTCTTGTGTAAATCAAGCCTAAGGGAAGGAAAATGTGCTGACGCTAAAAATATCTTTATCTCTGATACTAAAATCTACAAAAGCTTAAAAAATGCATCAAAACGAGGACCAGAAGCAAGGGAAAAGCAAAATCAATTAATCTTTGACTATTTCTGTTTTCAGATCATGAAAGCATAAGAGGTTCCGTAGGACGTTCTCCAATAAGTGGCCTGCTGAAATTATTATTTCATTTCTCCTTTGAGGAGGAAAAAATTTGTGTATATCAAAAACATTCTTCAGTTAATTAAGGAGAGAACCGCCATTTATCTGAGCAGAATTTTTGGGCCAATTTGACGTTGGTCGTGCAAGAGGTTTTTCTCCTCCTTACCGCGAAAATTACTCGAGCTCTCAAGGCTTTTAAAGCAACCTTTAAGCCATCCCTAAGTAAAAAGAAAATATCTCCTTTGGGTAACATTTGCGTATAACTCAGCAAAAATGAATTCTTTTAGCTCATTCGCAAGAAATCGTAGATAGTCTACTGACTGGCTAATTTCAAGAATAAAAACAACAGTTGAAACAGCATTTGCAATGGATTCTTAAAGTCACACATTCTTTTCGTAACGGTAGGATATGAAAGCCAGTTAGAAATTGCATTTATTACTCACCTCAAGGATTGCACTTATTGCATCATACTCAATCTCGATTTTTCTTTTGCCAGCATCTAATTCCTTAACTCTGGCTGTTTCAACAACAAGCTCCTCTTTTATATTTTCCAGGTCATCTATGTGCAGAATAAACAAATATCTTGACACTAACATTTAGACTGACGACGTGATTCCTTGTATTCGTTCAACGTTTTTAATCTGATGTTTCTATTTTCACTCAGTGTGAAGCTATAACATCATCCAAATCAATGCGGTAAACTGAGACTCATGTAATCAGTCTAACTGATATTGCCAATAGAAAGGAATCATAGTTGTAAAACGAAGCTTCCTCTTCAGAACGCTTATTGCTTGCATACTTTACACGCAGCACAAGTTATGGTCTGCATAAAGGTCTTGCAAAAATTCTTGGCAGCCCTGCAATCATGTTCCAGTCAATGACGGACAGCAAATACTGTAAAAATTACGAGACTTTGGAATTCACCTTTGTGCTGAGGAACAGAAGAAGGCTTAAAGGTGACCTAAAGCGAAAAATTTATATTTCTGCAAATGAAAAGCACTTTCGAATGATAAAGAATCCTGCTTAGATTTCTTTAATATCTCATTTCATTTTCAAGTTATTCACTGATTTTAAGTATCATGCGATGACGTAATTTTGATTGCAAGTTACCAGGATAACACATGGAAATATAGATGTAGCCTATTTTTGAAAGGTTACAATTGAAAGTAACATTTCAGCTTAAGCAAAATAAGTAAATAGATATATATTGTCTCATGACTTAATATAATGTTTAGACAGGCATGTTAATTGCAAACAAGCTTATAAGTAGGAGTCCCTTTGGGAACATGGTCAACCTTGAATATTTTCATTACTTTTTGCAAACAAAATGATATCATCAACCAAGTAGGAGTCCCTTTGGGAACATGGTCAACCTTGAAAACTTTCTTTACTTTTTGCAAACAAAATGATATCATCAACCAAGTAGGAGTCCCTTTGGGAACATGGTCAACCTTGAACATTTTCATTACTTTTTGCAAACAAATGATATCATCAACCAAGTAGGAGTCCCTTTGGGAACATAGTCAACCTTGAATATTTTCATTACTTTTTGCAAACAAAATGATATCATCAACCAAGTAGGAGTCCCTTTGGGAACATGGTCAACCTTGAAAACTTTCTTTACTTTTTGCAAACAAAATTACATCATCAACCAATCATTCAAAATGGTGGATAACTTGGAAATGAAACAAGGTACCAACAAATGTTAAACAGAAGTTTTTATCATTTAACAGTGCTATTCATTGCATTGATAAACATTTTCGCTTCAGTATTTTTTAAAATGACAGGCTTTACTCTGCTCTGAGAAAAAATCTAAAGGACATCTATACCTCGTAATTTCTTGTTTTCTCGCTTCATAATTTCCAATTCAGCACAAGCATCTTCGTGCTTTTGTTTCACTTTACTCAACTAAAGAAAAATAGAAATCTTCAGAAAATTTAAAAAGATATTTCACAGGCTCAAAAACGGAATCGGGACAATATCTTTCAGCTAAAAATTTCGATATAAGCCTTAAAAAAACAGCAGGTTAAAAAACGGCGTTTGATATTCGCATCCATTTTTATTCGCAAAGAAAACTTCGTTGCCTTTTCAAGCATATGATGATTGCGGCAATGAAAGTGACTTTCCCTCTTGAATTTAGGAGGCAAAATTACTGATTTGTCTTTCAGAAAAGATTGCATGCATGGAAACAATTTTGGCTGCAAAAATTTGTACCAGTATTGTACGACACAAGCTGAGCCTTCTTCCTCACTTTCCTCAAAACTTCCGTGCCATTGTGCCATTGTTCTCGTGCCATTTTCAATGCATGAGTAGACGATAAAGAGACTTGCAACGATAAGAAGCGAAAAAAAATCACACAGCCTCGTTTTCGTTTGTGGGATATGACGTCACTTCGCTCAAATTGCTTATTTGAATACGTAATTTCAAAAGGAGAAGGCGAAAAATAGTGGAAAAAAGTATCATACATCATTCATAGCAGTATTATCTTGCATTTTATTATCAATCATACCAACCCCGGACTTGTCCTTTAATTCTCAACTTTGAGCATATATCATATCAAAAAGAACTCTATCCGAGATGTTACTTTCGCAAAGAAGCTGAATATTCTAAGAAAGTCCTCCTTTATTTAGCTGAAAACGAGTTGTTGGTGCATACCTGAGCAGCAGTTTCTTTCCAATGTTTCTCAATATTCTGCAGTTCAATAAGGACCAATTCATGCTTGTTTCTTAAATCATGCAGTTCGTGATCAGCCTTCTTGAATGCCTTTTCCACAATGTTGAGGTCTCCTTGCGTCTATTTCATAAAACAAGCAAATTTTCAAAATCATTACTGAGTAAACTAAATTCGAAAGCTGATAAGAAAAACTGATGTCCTGTAAATATATAGCCTGCGTGCAGACTATACCCCAGGAAAAGGCATAGTCTGCGCAACACCGCTCACTTTTGTGTAGTGCGCGCTTCAGCATTTATTTCGCAATAGTGATAACAAAGAAAACTTATTGTTGTAACAGCCAATAAAATCACTTTCCCGGGAAACGAGGAAGCAATCAGATTTGAGAACGGCTATCATGTGATTAAATCTTAGGTTTCACTTTGCTCTCTAGGCAAATTTCATTTGCAACACAATACTCTGGAATTCTAACTACCCTGCTGCTAGACTTGCCCCAAGTCTATTTCGTCAAAAAAAATTTCGTCAAAAAAATTGAAGGGAAAAGTGAGCAATATACTTTCCGGTAGACTTATTACAGTTGACAAAACAGATTTGGGGCAAGTCTACCCTGCTGCAGACAATAAACAGACGCTAAGGAGAAA
>REGL01000975.1:72925-91077 GCA_004194395.1 Aurelia aurita complex sp. Pacific
CTATAAAAAGTCGAAATGGAAGAAACTAGTGAAAGAAAGAATACAACGATATGTAAACAATGAATACCAACGGGAAAGCAAAACAATGAAGAAATTAAGATTTGTGCATAAAAAACAAGTAATAAGAAAAGAATATATAGAAATATGCACAACAAATGAGATAGAGAACTTTATTAAAACGCGCCTTAACATGCAAGCATTCAAATGTAACTTTAAAGGAAAAGACAAAGAAACTGAATGCCCATTATGCCAAGAAAAACAGGACACAACAGAACACGTATTTGAGTGCAAAGTAATAAAGCGAACATTTGCTATGAAAGAGACAAGATGTAGAGATATTGAAAGCGAGGACATAAAGATCTTGAAGAAACTCAGCAAATTTATGGAGAAAGCAAAGGAATTAAGAGAACAATTATAAATAAAAAAGAAGAAAAAAAAAAATAAATAAATAAATAAATTAATTAATTAAATAAATAAAACAGATGTTAAATGAGCTTGCACCCCACCATGAGAGGTGATGGTGCCCATCGAGATGGAGAGGCTCAATTAGAATCACAAAGAATCACAAAAACGGAAAGTAACTTGCAACGAAAGGTTCGGAAGTTCAAACATGAGTCAAACAATCAACCCTTTCACTTGATTTCAATAAGATTTGGAAAGCAAACAAGAACCAGCCTGATTTGATAGAAATTTGACCAAATATTTCAGGGGGCTCTCTCTTTTCGTCAATATCTTAAATTTTTGTTGTGCCGTCTCGAAACGAAAAGTTTCCTGAATTTCCTGGTTAGGCCCTGATTTTCTTCCCACTACTTCCCACGTTGGTTTCAAAATACTCCATTGAAATGTGTATCAAAGTCTGCTGTACTCGTTTCTAATTCAGGCCTTCTAAGGTCCTGTTCTCTTATGAACGAAGAGAAGCTCAACTTCTCATTTACGGTGCGTTTATTTTAGTTCCTTATCCGCTCCTGTCCTTTGGAGTCGACCCTGAAAGGACAGCAAGTTCTGGCTGGAAAAATAGAACAAATTCTGATTCAAAGGAGGTTAACTGTGTGTAGCCTAGAGCTGTAGCCTTGGGAGATACACTCGAAAAGTTTCTGCAAAGTTAGATTTGTCAATTTTTCGTATTTTTCAAAGCATATAATATTTCTAACCCGAAAGGTTAGATGTCAAAGATTTCATAAGTTATTTCATTCGAAGCATATAAGATTTCCATGGGAAAACGATTCGAACAAAGGATTTCTAACAGATGTCAGGGATTTATCAGAAAAGCAGAAGATGACCGTAAAAAAAATGTACGAGATTTCTTTCAACTTGGCAAAGAGAAACCAAAAGAAAACAACACGAGAAAGTAGAACGAAGACACGAGAAATTCAAAAGGCATGCCTTTCATGACGAAATTGAAACTTAAAATTTGCTGAGTAATAATTTTTGTTTCGAATAGGAAGAACAGCGAGAGAGTCAGCAGGTGTACCCCCGGTAAATAACCATAAAAAATTTTATTGTCCAAAATAATTGCGCATGGGAGGAATTGATTCTTATGCTAATTTGAAAACAGGAGAGTATAAAATAGGCAGCTGCGTCAACAGGCCATAGAAAGCTGATTTGTCGCTGACAGAAACTACAGAAACTCCTCGAACGACGAATTAACTTCGAAAAACTACCAGAAAGATGAAGCTCGCTTGTGTTTTGGTTCTTGCCTTCGTTTGCTTGGCCTTCGGTGCACCTGTACCTGGTATGTTTATGTTTTATTTCTCCATTCTCGGCCGTTTTATTCCCTTTTAGCATTGGATGCAGAAACAAAGCGCCTTTTAGGGCGTGTTTCACTCGCGGTTTCAATTAGGCCAGACAGGAAGACTTTCACTCAAATTCGGTTGTAGTTTTGCCCATTACTGACCAAGTCTCTTCAAGGATTTCATTCCAAAGGAAGTTATGGTTCAGCCTGCTAAGTAAAGAAAGCTGTGCTTACGAAATAAACCAACAAAAGCAACCTCCTTAGCAACGAGAATGTGTTCCGCTAGTCTTAGATGGAAAATGAGCTTTACCCGCGGCCTATGCCCCTGCAAATTTTTTCCTGAAGGATTGCTTTAGTTGTTTGAAAGCTATTGAAAGTAGAGATGATAGGAAGTAGCTTGGATGGTATATAGTTAATTGAAGTTATTCTTTAAGCTTATCAAAAGTTTATTGATTGCCTTTTTTTCCAGAAACCGAAACCACTGCTGTCGAACAAGCAGCCGACCCAGTTGATGAGACCCCAGCCGCCGATGAAACCGCCGTAGCCACACCCGAGGAATCCGACTCGATCACCGATGAAGTCAAAGACGAGAAGGACGAATCAGAGGATGAACCCTTAGAAGATGCCCTTCCCGAGGATGAGGAATTCCAGGATTTCCAAGACGAGGAAGATCAGCCACAAGAGGAGGAAGCGGCCAGCGAGGATGAGCCAGAAGCCGATGAAGATGCTGAGGAAGAGGCCGATGAGCCCGAGGAGGATGAGGAGAAGTCAGAGGATGAACCAGAGGAAAAGTCAGAGGATGAACCAGAGGAAAAGGCCGAGGATGCTGCCCCTGCTGAAGATACTACTGAAGAGAAGGCCGAGACCCCAGCTGCTGATACAACAGAAGCAGTTGCTGCCCCAGTTGAAACCGCAGTTGATACCCCAGCAGAAACAGCTGATACACCAGCAGCAGAAGAGACTGAAGAGACAAGTGAGGATGCTGCACCCGCTCCAGAAACACCTGCAGAAGATACCACGGAAGAAAAAGACCCAATAGAAAATCAGGCTGAAGATGCAGAGGAAACAACGGAAGAGGATGCTCCAGAGGAGGATGCCCCTTCGGAGGATGAGGATGCCCCCGCTGCTGAGGAAGATGCCTCTGAGGAGGCAGATACCCCAGAAGAGGAGGAGGATACTCCAGAAGAGGAAGAAGACACTCCAGAAGAACAGACAGAGGATGCCCCTGAGGAAGACTCACCTGAGGAAGACTCGCCAGTTGAGGAAACCCAGGAAGAGCCAGCCCTCTGAACATGGCTAAATGGGACACTCTAGTGGAACTTTCCCATGCATTCTTCAAGTGTTGATCACTTATTGCTTCTTTACTAAATTACAGCATGATTAAAACTGCCTTGTTTTGCTTTGTCTCGTTTCTCATTTGGGCAAGGGTTTGGGTAAAACGAAGGAAGATAAAATTTCTAATTTTTGTTATTCATTGTGGGAAAATGGCTTCATGATTAAAATTCTAGTTTGGGTTGATTATTGACTGGGTTATGGAAAGGTTTACATAGAAGACTGTAAATGTTTTGAGAAACCTTTTTCGACTTGCTAAGGTATGGAAGGTCTGGATAAATGATGATGCCACGAAATCCTAGCCTGCGTGCAGACTACTGATTCGGTGAAGAGAAGTAGGAGAAGGAACATCTTCTCTTCAGGGAGTCAGTAGAGTCTGCACGCAGGCTACGAAATCCTTTCTAGAAAACGTTTCTGCCAATTTGAAACCTTGGGGCTGTGCCCAGGGAAGTATTTTGCGCTTGATGAATGTAGAAATAGAATTTGCGCAATTTCAACAAACTGGCTACTCAGCAGAATGTGTTCTATTGATGGCATACCAGAGCTAACAACAGTGGTGGACAACTGCCAAATATTGGGGGGGGGGTGAAGCTATTGTTTCAATTAAAAGCATTTTTGATTGTTTTCGAAGAAAAGATTTTGTTCTAGACAACATTGGGGGAGATCGCACCCCTGCCCCCCAGTGTCCACCACTGGTCAACAATACATTCGTGAACAAAACAATGGTCCTTGGAAAAACTAATAATGCAGCAAAAAGAGTGTAATTAGTAGCAAACTTTGTAATTGCACCTACCTTCAAATGTGCATCATTGAATTTTGCTTCAAACTGGCTAGCTTTCTGTTCATACACAGCCTGTAATAAAATGCAACACTTCGTAAATTTATAAATTCGAGTTGCTCGTTCCTGTACGAAAATACAAGGCCATGTAATTGCCTTGTGACCTTGTTATAGCCTAGAAAAGCCTTGCTGTAACATTGTAAATATGGCTCGAAAAATGCTAATTAGCCTTGTGGAAACCTTATGTTAGACTGCTTGTAACTTGGAATCTTACTGATGGCCTTGTTATTTTCTTCAAAGGTCATAATCCCTGCTACAACCAAGGCCAAGTTTAGCCTTGCATTTTTGTACAGGTTGGCTTGCTGTAAAGTGATCGAGCTTGCGTCTTGGTTTGCAGATCGGTGCAATGTCGCATTTGAAGAGCTTCTTTGGCATTATGCTGAATTTCTTGCATTTTCAAGTTGATAAGCACTGTTGTTTGTTGCAGCTTGAATAGAGTTTTTTCACAAAAAAGGTTATGAAAATTCACTATCTACACTTGACTATTAATGGCCCATTTTATCAACCATAATCTTTGTGTGCCAAATGAAAATCAAAACAAAGAGTAGACTTTCCCCAAGTCCATATCCTGAAATGGATCTGACCGATCCAATTCCCCTAGTTCCTAGATCCACAATTCCAACATTCCGGGGATCCAGGAACTAGGGAAACTGGATCAGTCAGATGGACTTAAATCAATAAGGATTATTTTTAGGAGCATGTCTTTAAAAGTGCAAACATAAAAATTGAGTACATTAAACTCCAAACATTTGGATAAAGCTAGGAATCCTCCAAGTGCCATTTTCAAGAAAGCCTTGATAAGTGAAAGTGTGTTTCTTAGCAAACTTTTGAGCAACGGCGAAAAAAATCTTGAATTAATGTTTGATCATGCGCCAGAACAAAGCCCATTGATTTCTCTGGCAAAAACACGTACTCTAAATGGTGAATTTTGTTAAATTTTTTTCTTCAGTTTGCATATGAAATTTTCTCACTTGAAAGTAAAACATGACATTTGTTTCAAGACATTGGGGGCCTGGAGTTTGCAAGTTTGCAGGAGGAGAACAATTTTTCTTGGAAGGCAACATTCAGTATTTCTGCTGAATTAAAAACATTTGTCCACTAGTTGTTTGCCTGGACTGGGTACGAGTCTAAATTTGATATCTGTTCACGAGTAAATTGGTCAAAAAAGCCACTTTTTAGCCTCTTAAATGGTCAATTGATATAATAAATTCTCTAATCTCTAATCGATAACAAGAAAGCTCAAACAGCTCTACAGATGGACTGTATAGCTAACAAGAGCAAAATTATCAAATCTTGCTTACCAAGTTTCTTTTGACATCATTTATTTCATCTGCCACTTGGTCATACATCAATGCTATTTCAGTCTTCTCACTGTCCAGTCTAAAAGAAAAAAGATGACTTGAAGTTCAGTTTTTCATGAGTTAACCATAATGAGCTAACAGACAGCAGAAACTGTGTAAAATGATGTCATCAACCAATCTGATATAGGAATTGTTAAGAGANGGGTACTAGTCTAAATATGATAGTGGTTCACGAGTAAATTGGTCAAAAAAGCCACTTTTTAGCCTCTTAAATGGTCAATTGATATAATAAATTCTCTAATCTCTAATCGATAACAAGAAAGCTCAAACAGCTCTACAGATGGACTGTATAGCTAACAAGAGCAAAATTATCAAATCTTGCTTACCAAGTTTCTTTTGACATCATTTATTTCATCTGCCACTTGGTCATACATCAATGCTATTTCAGTCTTCTCACTGTCCAGTCTAAAAGAAAAAAGATGACTTGAAGTTCAGTTTTTCATGAGTTAACCATAATGAGCTAACAGACAGCAGAAACTGTGTAAAATGATGTCATCAACCAATCTGATATAGGAATTGTTAAGAGAAATATAAAAGCTTTTTGAAATGATAAATGAAGAGTTTAAGACCCAGGGAAGAAAATATTAAGTTTTGCGTAATTACGGGATCTGTTGGAGAGAGATACAGGAGCTCAAAGTTACGAATTTCTGTGTATGCACACCTAGTTTCCGCTCTATCAAGTTAACATCAATGAAATAAAATCATCTACATGGAAATTCTTAAAAATTCTCAAGATTCCTTAGAAATTACATCCATCAAGTGTCAAAAATGTTTACCAATTTCAAGTTTAATTAGAGTGAACTGTGTGTTTGTATTTGTAGTTTTAAACAGCAGTCTATTCCTTGGGAGGGGGGGGTACTTGATTTTTATTAGTACAGGGGTGTGCACTCAAAAACATAATTTTTGCACCCAGCTCTTCTCCAGGATTTTTCCCTCCAAATTAGAGCAGATTTTATAAAACTGGTAAAAAGGATATTCCAAAACACAAAAATACGCTGAAAATGAGTGAAATTGACAACCAGAGCTCTAGAAAAATTGCTTCTTTCAATTCTTTTTTCATTCCAAACTAACCTTGCCTTTGCCTTTTTGAGACCATCAATCTCATCTTGGCAGACTTGCATTTCTTGGTTGTGTCTCAATCTTGCAAGACTCATTGCATCATCTTGGTTCCTTGCAGAGTCATCAAGATTTCTGCGTAGTTTGGTTATTTCGTCTTCTTGGCGTTTGCATTGCTTTGAAATAAAAATATTTATGAAGTGAATANGTATGCACACCTAGTTTCCGCTCTATCAAGTTAACATCAATGAAATAAAATCATCTACATGGAAATTCTTAAAAATTCTCAAGATTCCTTAGAAATTACATCCATCAAGTGTCAAAAATGTTTACCAATTTCAAGTTTAATTAGAGTGAAACTGTGTGTTTGTATTTGTAGTTTTAAACAGCAGTCTATTCCTGGGGGGGGGGGTACTTGATTTTTATTAGTACAGGGGTGTGCACTCAAAAACATAATTTTTGCACCCAGCTCTTCTCTAGGATTTTTCCCTCCAAATGAGAGCAGATTTTAGAAAACTGGTAAAAAGGATATTCCAAAACACAAAAATACGCAGAAAATGAGTGAAATTGACAACCAGCGCTAGAAAAATTGCCTTCTTTCAATTCTTGTTTCATTCCAAACTAACCTTGCCTTTGCCTTTTTGAGACCATCAATCTCATCTTGGCAGACTTGCATTTCTTGGTTGTGTCTCAATCTTGCAAGACTCATTGCATCATCTTGGTTTCTTGCAGAGTCATCAAGATTTCTGCGTAGTTTGGTTATTTCGTCTTCTTGGCGTTTGCATTGCTTGGAAATAAATATATTATGAAGTGAATAAACAAACAGAAACAAACAGTACATAAGTAAATAAATGTTCAAAAATGTACTACGGGTAGATCCATCATCCGTAAGAAGAAAAGGTCTACACAAATTTTATGGAGGGAAATTTCTGGAGGAGCAGGTCTCTCAGTAGCTAGGCTAATTGAAGAGTAGAGAGAGAGCACCCCCTGTTTTAAAAAGCCTAATGAAATTTATAAAAGTTTCAAGTATTTTAACTTTCAATTTAAAGAGACACAGCATAAAGGTAACACACAATGCAAGTATATGCCAAATATGATTGATACTTTTTTCAAAAAAGTAGGCTTTGACTTTTCGATGAAAACTAAAATCAGATAAACATCTAAGATCAACAGGAATGCTATTACATCACTTTGCTCCAAAATATCCAACAGACCTGAGACTATATTGAAGGGTATTTTTCTGAGTTACAAAATTGGTGGCTTTTGGTTTTTCTCAAACATGTTTAACAGTTTCTGACACCGCTTATAACCCTTTAATTTGAAGGGCGCTAAATTGGAGACCTACTTCAAAAAGTGTAGTCATTAGGCAGGACTAAGGCCACTGACGTCTAGACAAAAGCTGGCAAAAATATTGCCCATTGCAAGTTCAAACAACATCTCATGTGATCATGCAGGATCGAAATCCTTTTGCTCATACTGTCAACTTTGAATAGCAAAAAGAAGTGCCATGAACGGCAGGCCTCCAAAGGTGATATTTTTATGACTCAAGAAAACACCCTGCAATATGGTTTAAGATCTGTTAGATATGCATGTGCCAAGTCCTGGAACAACATTCCCTGTGTCATCAACAATCTGCTACAGTTACAAATATTTGTCGGAAACTCAAATTGCATCTGTTCTCTACCAGATACCAACAATAGACTTTTGTAATGCCTTTCAGAACTATGAAGATGTCACCATTGGCTGCTTTGTGTGTGGGTGTGAGAAAGATGGGGACGGCTGTTGTGCGGCCTTTGCCCTTTTTTTCAGAGGGAGCAGGGGCCATGCAGCAGTTGTTTCGTTGGTCCTGTGGCTTCATGCTGGGCAGCCTGTGATATAGGTCCCGTTCACATGAGAACGGAACGAACCAGAACGGAACAGAACTTTTTAAGGGGTGTTCACATGACACTGGAACGGTTCTCAGATCTACTCACTCCTTCGCAGAAACCAAGAACGCCTTTCTATTTACTGTGGCCATTTTGGCTCACAACGAACTTCATGTACACAAAATAAATCCACAAAATGGAACGGAACAGTCCAATAATGTGTTCACATGAGAGCTAAATCGCTCCGTTCCGTTCCGTTCCGTTCCGTTTTACAGCTCACTTTTCAAAGTCGTCCAGTTTTCGGAACGGAAAGCTTCTCATCATTCTCGTGTGAACACCTGCAAAAATCCTTTTTTTTTTTCTGGACCAGTTCCATATCGTTCCATTCCGTTCCGTTCTCATGTGAATGGGGCCATAGTCACTAAATTGATAGGTTTTTACTACAGGGGGTGCTGTCTCCTCGATTAGTTTATCTATTGAGATAGCTCCTCCTTCAAGAAATTCCTGCATGCAAATCTCCTAGTTGGTTTTTTACAATTATTTATACTCCACTCTATTTTTTTCATTGTACATTGTAATTCATATCATCTTATATGTAACCTGTTGTTGTTTAAGATTTGTATGTATGGATTTTAAAATGAAATGAACTGAACTGAGAAATAACTTTATACCTGAACTGCTTGTACACCTCCACTTTCATCAAGCTGCTCACACACTATATTCAGTTCTTGTTCCAGTTCCAGACATCTTCTTTCAGCCTTGAAACAAAAGGAATTAGAAGTAAAATGCTAGCAAAAAAGACAATGATCATAATCACTTAACAATGAATCATCTTCCTGGCGTTTTTTAGGCGGTTTCTAGGTTTGGTCTGCAGGGGTTAAAAGTGGGTTGGTTGGGGGTAAAATGGGTAATGTTGATTACTAGAAAATGGTAGACCCGGAACTGATAAATCATTATTCACTATGTCAAGAATAGTTGCTTGGGCGGTTGTAGCTAGAGAAACACTGTGAACAAAGATTTTCTGAAAGTTAATCCAAATTGTTCGCCTTTTCATCAGACCAAACTTACCACTAGGTACTTACAGGGGTCGTCCAAATATCCACTTGTGATCGCTTAGCGACATTTGGCCATTCAGCACCTTCCTGGTCAAGAAAATGTATGTTTAGGCTCAATCTCATGCAGCGTATACAATTATTTTTGCAGACTCTTGCTGATGTTGCTTTAAAATGTCCTGCAATCCTTATCCAATGTCAATGATGAGTGGTCAATTTATTAGGCCTAATAAAGGGGAGGCAATTTGAAACTTCATGTCAGAATGACATTATAGAAAATGCATAACTCCACTAAGGATGGGGAGGGAGGGCGTCAATAAGTTAATGACCAATGCCAATAAATGATCACAAGTGGATTTTTGGATGACCCCTCCTTACAGCTTACCAATTTTACTTCAGCTGTTCAGGTCCAGACCAGCAAACCCACCAGTTCAACATATACAGTGGTACAGCCTTGTGAAATCTATATTAGAGCTGTATCATTAATGAAGGCTTCATTAAAAAACCCTGAATTTTTCATCATTCTCACGTAAGAATCAAACTTTGCATGAGCAATGGCTTTTATGTAATACTCTTGTTTCGCAGTGCACGGTCGTTGGTATGGCCCAGACTAGCGACTAGAAGAGTGCCGTCGATCGCCATCAGTGCAAGTGCAAATATAGCATAATGAAGTGAGTCGTCAATCTAAATAGGCTTAGCAATCAAATAAACTCTTGAATCTTATTCTTGTCTTGCATTGTCAACCCTGCTGCACTTTTCTTCTTGGCATCATCAGCAACCCGCTGCATCCTGCATTAGGCCATGCAGTGAAGAAATGTGCGCATTGCGGAAGTTTGCTGGGGACTGGGCCCAACTTGAAAAACGCGCGCTTTTGGTTTGTTACCAAATGGAGGCTGCCCTTTTTCGTGCCCGTTGTGCCCTTGCCGATTGGTGTTACTTTCAAACTTTCAAATAACCTTGAGTTTTCACTGAAGCTAGATATAAGATAGAATAATAAGTAAACTTGTGAATGGCAAAAATGTTTGAACCAGAGACTCTTTCTACCCAGGGTACCAGAGCTGGTACGGTACCAGAGCCTGGTACCGAGAGGCCAGCAAGGGTAGACTTTTCAAACCACAACACCACCACACTGTAAAATCTCTTTATTCTCCTTGTATTCAGTTGCATTCTCTTTAGCGAATTATTGGTCTAATGAACCAAAAAGTCTGTCTTAAATTAGGTGACACGTGAAAATATCCGAGAAGACACGTTTTTTAGTACTTAATTTTATCGATTAGTTTCTTAATTTGTTTCTTAATTAGTTTCTTGATTTCGCATGAAAATTTCAGTTTGTTAGTAGTAAAAATTTCTTATTTTTTGGGCCTAAGATTTCGTTTGGTTCGAAGTTGAACCTTCTTATCGACAAAGGGCTTGCATTGTGCATTGATATTGTCACCACGAATAAGCCATGTACAAAATTACCAATTTTTGCAGTCAAAGGTCAAAAAAGATTACATTTCAAATGCAATACCGTGCGAACCGTAATCTACTGACTCTTATTCCAGAACTAAAATTTTAGACTTTCCTAATTGTTCTTGAATGTAGTACTAGAGCTTCTTAAATTTTTGGTCATCGTAGTACTAGTTTTTTGTTTTCAAATATAAAATTTTACAATAATCTTGCGTTCTATTTAAATTACTATACAACACTACAGGTACGATACCATGGGAAGCGAAATACAATGACTACCCCACGGCCAATATATATAAAAATGAAACGTTAAACTGTATACAGACACATTACGATACAATTAAAGATTAATTGATACTATACTAGATTCTGTCTCATATCAGATGTCAGGTCAGTACTAGTTTCTTATAAACCAGTTTCTTATAAAAACGTGTAGCACCAATTGGAGTGATTTGCATGAGTAATCTTGCGTTTTTGCGAATCTCACGTAACGTGTAATTCGAGATAGGCTTTGGCAGTGCAAATGGTACCTTGGGTATCAGACTCCCTGAACAAATTTACGGGCATTTTTAAAGAGTCTTGCACTCAGGGTAGTTGAATGGCTACATCTATCACACTTTACACCTCAGGCTAGGTGTCACGCGAGATTGCGATACCACAAAACTACTATGTAAAAATAATTCCTTATTCGTGGAAATTTTGTCATATATGACATCTAATTTGCACCAGATTTAATTAAGGACAATCTGCAGAACTTTACTGCTATATTTCTGAGAAAGAGAACATGGATTCTTGTCGTTCCAATAAATTGATTCAAAAAATGAAAATGGAGCATTTGGAGCACAGGCTCCAAATCTTTTAAATCGGCATCAAATGGTGGGTGTAAAATTCTATGACCTGTTTCTTCCAGTTGAATGGCTTGACAGAAATTTTAGCTACTTACCTATAATTCTACCTTTGGACTTTTCAGAAATTTTTGATATTTTTCGAAACTACTGCGTATTTCACATTCTAACTCATGTGACGTCATCAAATCTCTAAATCATAAACCACGAAGAGTGATTTGACTTTTGCTTGATACCACATTGTAAACATTCGTAAACAATGGTTTTCTTGGAAATTATTTCATGTTGCGTCAAATAATTTAGAAATTACAATGGTTTTAAGTTTTTTTGTAACTTTTCTTGAATTCTTGAAAATTTGAAAATAATAAAAATTTGAGAAAAGTCCAACGGTAGAATCGTAGCGAAATAGCTAAAGTTTCTTTGAAGTCATTCAGTTCAAGGTCACCGAATTCTACACCAACCATTTAAAGATTTGGAACGTATGATAGCATTTGGTCAAATAGCAATAATGTGCTCGTACTCTATAACTCTCGTACAAGCATACATGAGAAATCTGTCAAAACCTATAAGTGATTTATTACCGTGTATAGTTTGCTTGTTTCTTGTCATCTCCTTAAAACTCCTCATTTTGATACCCGGCGCTAGTAAAAATAGGCGAAAACGATTCCCTGAATAATGGCACATCCCCATTGGACAACTATACTAAGTATTCGCCCCCCGTGTGTTATTCCTAATTGAAATCTAAGAGCCTGTTTATATGTGGAAAACACCTCACCCGCAAGACCCGGGGCTGACAGGCAAGATTCCTCCTTCCTATAGAATCCCATTGTTTTTCACTCCCGTTTATGACAAACGCGACACCACCGGTATGGTGAGATATCGCCTCACCAGAGTTGGAATCTCACCTGGGCGAGGTGAAATTTTTCCATATAAACGAAACACTACCGGTATGGTGAGGTGTATTGGATTTCTTCGTTGATTTCTATGGGTTAATTCGTTCTGATTTCACGGATGAGAGACTTTACTCCACCCGCAGCCCCGGGGCTGACTGGAGAGGTAAAAATCTCATATCAACAGTGGCTGAAATTTTCCTCGCCTGTTAGCCCCGGGTCTGGCAGGTGAGATGTTTTCCCCCATATAAAGAGTCATTGTCAAGGGTCCTTTGCGGCCACACTTTAATATCAGTCTGTCTGAAAATCAAATTTTGCAAAAAAAGAAGGTAATGCTTTTCTATCAGTTCATAACTATGTACTGCAGTGGGGATCTATCATTTCTATTTTGGCAAAATTTTATTTTCAAACAGTCGGAAATTTCAGCGTGAACGCAAAGGGCCCTGGGTGGCAATGGGTTTTTAAAGCCACCCTTTATGGATGTCAGCAATGCATACTCTTGGACAGGGCTTGTCAATGATTAATCATCGAAGATAAAGATATTGGATGATGACGAAAATGTCCCTCACCTTCACTCTTGTCTCCCTTTCCGAGTCAAGTTCTTGTTGCAGTTGGTTGAGACGAGACTAAGGAAGAAACCAGAATTTAGTTTATTTACAACAAGCAAGCTAGTAAGCAATGTTTATTTGCTATCGCAGGCTGGGTATATGGAAGCTGTACAGCTGAAAATGGGCCTGCTGCACTACGGCTTGTACCCTAGTTATGAAATGATTTCTCTCTTTCAGAAAAACCACCATCTAAGTTCAAGCGTTTTGTATCTTTATATGAGCAATCTCTTAGCCATCTATACTTTCTTACACCTGCAAGTAAGCCTGCTATACAGTAAAAACCCGCACATATGAACCTCAATTTATTAAGAACCTACAGCCTGAAATCATATATTTTGTACCCAATGGATAAGAACTATTTCAGCCTGATATCATAACTAGGTTGTTAATAAAGGGTTTCATTCATTCATTGGGAAATAAATGCAATCTATTTGCCAATCACCCTCTTTTGTGAACTCCAAAACACTACTTACAGAACTGTGATAGGCAGAGCCTGCAGGGGTAAACTGGGTAAGCCTGGGTTGAAATGGATAGGGCTAAGAGTGTAAATATGTTTGGCTAGGATTTAGATTCACATGTTTCCCTTTGTTAAGAACCTACACCCTGACTACTGGATGTGCCTCATTGCATAAGAACCTAAACAGGCTGTGTTCAAAATCTTAGGTTCTTATGTGTGGGTTTTTACTGTACCTTGCTTCGCAAGCCGTTCTAGCTGTCCTTTACATACTTCCTTCAAATGCTTGAAACTGGTTTTTGAAACAGAAGAATGATGTGGTGTGTTAATCACTGTGCAACAATCTGTGTTTCCAAAAATACCAGTTTGCATTTAAGGCTTCCTAGCTTCAGAACATTTATCTGTTCAAAAATTATTGTCGCATTTAGAGAGAGAAGGCTATTAGTAAAAATGCAATATAAGGATCCCTCCACAAGAAGCGTTTAATATTTAGTACGCCCTTTTCTGGTCCTCTTTGTTTGGTATTTCTCTGCTCACTGATTGGTCGCATTTGCCCTAGACACCATTTCTCGTCCATTCGAGGAAGCAGATGGAATCCGACCAAACATTGTTTGTGCTTTCAGAAACAAATTTTGCGTATAGCTCCACTAACCGACGGCCTGTGAATTTTACAAGGTACTTAAATTTCACATTCAAAGCTCGGTTATGATAAATCTAGCTATACCTGAACAAGGGCGACAGAAGCCGACTCCTCTTTGATATGTGTTTTCACCATCTTTAAAACTTTCTGGCTGAATTCTCAACCCTGAACTCTGTTCCAGTGCACAAACATTCAAATTGGCTGCAAATTCTCTCTCCAGTCGTGCAAACGCAAAGAGACGAAAAGTTATCTTTCTCCGCTGATCCTGAAGACAATGAAGCTCTTAACGAATTGCCTCAAAGCTTTAGTCTTAGCTTCTTAGTCTTACTTCAAGACTTCAAATCTCTTGAATTTATAAAAGAGTAAATGATAAGTAGCATATGATTCCTTGGATTACTTTTAACGAAGAAAGGGCAGAGCGTTGGTTCAAAGAACGGTTCATATGTGTAAATGTGTAATCATCACTATGTGCAAATGGAAACAATTTCTGCGCCAAAAGATGCATTGCGCATTCGAAAAATGACATCAAAACATCAAAAACAGTCATTCACAATCTCAAAATTGACGTTGAAACTGTGTTTTCACAACAAATTACATTTGTGACATCAGAACCCTTCCCGACTCGCTGACATCAAGGCTACGTATGAGTTTTGCATAAATCGAAGTCGAAAACAACAAAGAAGAGTTCCAAAATCATGGCTCAGTTATTTGGAACCAGTCACAAAATTACATTGTTTCAAACTTGGATTCTGTGACAGTTTTACAACTTCCCTTTTCAATGTTGCTCAAATGAAATGCAGTTCAATTTCTCAATTAACATGGAAGGAAGAGAGATCGTGGATACCGTCAAAGTTTACCAGTTAACTTTGTACAGTGTTATAAGCACATTCTACCGGGTGAGTCAGAAAAAAGAATCCCCGTTTGAAAGGTCATGGCTCTCTGGATATCAAGACAATGATATCGGCAAATGTTTGGCAGTGTTTGGCAGTGTTTGGAATAGTTTGGTAGAAATGTTCAAATCTACTAAAAAATTTACCTGACTGAAATCGGCCACTCCATTCTGAAATTATGAGGGATTTTCTCGAGAAAGCCTTTTGAACAAATTTCCCTAACATTTCTGCCTTACAATGGCCTTACAGCAATGACTTGTGGACGCTTTAGCACGTGCTATCCTCTTGAGAGGATGAACAAGTCCCCCCCCCCCTGGTATCGATGACCTATTCAGGGGGATTCCATTCTCCCAAGAGGACAAAATACATGAATTTATGCGAGTGTCATCAATCTTAGGAAGGAAAATTTGTTCATTTTTTCATTCGTTTTTGCACGTTTTTGGAAGGGGCCTNGCCACTCCATTCTGAAATTATGAGGGATTTTCTCGAGAAAGCCTTTTGAACAAATTTCCCTAACATTTCTGCCTTACAATGGCCTTACAGCAATGACTTGTGGACGCTTTAGCACGTGCTATCCTCTTGAGAGGATGAACAAGTCCCCCCCCCCCTGGTATCGATGACCTATTCAGGGGGATTCCATTCTCCCAAGAGGACAAAATACATGAATTTATGCGAGTGTCATCAATCTTAGGAAGGAAAATTTGTTCATTTTTTCATTCGTTTTTGCACGTTTTTGGAAGGGGCTTTCTGCAGAAAACCACCCATATCCACGGGAAAGAATGGCCGATTAGAGCCGGGTAAATTACTGAACCTAATTGAACATATTGGCAATAGAATATGACTGTTTTCAATATCATTGCTTTGATATTCATGGAGCAGTGGCCATCCAAGCGGGAATTCTTTTTCTGACTCACCCGGTAGCATGGTTGCGTCCTCGGCATTTTCATATGTTTTGCTATCATATTCATTCTACGAATAATCCAAGCCATATAAAGTTGAAAAAAGTAAGAAAGTTTAAAAAAAACCAACATTTTTACGTGATACCTATTACTGAAACGTTCTTTGCCCAGTGCTTTGTCATTCGTCACATAACTTTTAACAGGTATTCGTCACATGACTAGATTTTTGTGATTCTGACTTGAAATGTATTCTGCAGTGTGCATTGCTTTCTGACATTTGAGACAAAATCAACTTCTTGACAAAAATCGATCTTATCGAGCTGAACCATAGGTACAAGATTGCAGCATGCTTTATCGGTAAAATAATCAATGCGTAGAAATAGTAATTTGGTTTTTCAACTTTAAGCCCAAAAAGAAAATGTGAAGATTGGTATTGAAATCGAATTTTGGTGATTTTTCAAATATATTTTCATTTTTACATACCCGGTAGTCCAGCAACTGTTTATTTTATTTCAAGCAACTATTTTGGCAACTATTTTATTTCAAGCAATTTTGTTTAGACAACGGTATCTTTTACAAGCATCTGTACACGGTCCATTTCGTAGGCCTACAATTACTTATTGCATCAACGATTGTCACAGGGCAGTTCGATGTGCCATAAGTTTGTCACAGTAAGATACAATAAAGTCCTTTGGCAATTTGACAATTCACAGTAAGATATACATTATAGTCCTTAATTCTAATTTTATTTTAAGGAACTATTTTAAGCAACTATTTTAATTCAAAGCAACTGCTTAGCTTAATTTTAATGAAGCGGCAAATTGATGTATAGAATACCAGCTAGTTGCAATCTAATTCTTTCGAAACCTAACATCCCCGAATTTGGAAGAATTTGTTTCCAAATTCATGAGATTTTATGAAAGTTCATAAGGGTTCTTGTGAATTTTAAATGCTCGTATAGCAACCGTTCTTACAGCTTGATGGGGACTCATATGAATTCGTGAGTGTAAAATTATGGCAGAACGTTAGGCAGCGATAAAAGTCAACACGAAAATGCGGCAAAAACTGTCGTCAGGGGCAAATATGGCCTCGACCAGTAACCAGGAAGTTTTGTTGTTTTACGGTTGCTGCATGCATCATATTGCCATTTGAAGCTAAATTTGTATGCAAGAGCCAATGTCTACTCAATCGCCCTCTCTCCAAGCAATCGGGCCTACCTCTCTCCTAGCAGTCGGGCCTACCTCTCTCCAAGCAATCGGGCCTACGCTAGGTTTCCCATGTTTGGAATCGTAAGAGTACTTATGCTAGAATTCTTATGTTTGTAATTCATACGCGTTCATACGAAATCAGACGGATTTTTACAGGTCTTTCTAAATTCATCTCCAAATTTACGAAAATTTGTACGAAGACTTCGGGAGAATTCTTACAAATGTTGTCAAATTATCAAATGACTCTATTGCATCTTACTGTGACAAACTCATGTCAAAGATACCATTAGACTTACCAGAAATCTATTTCGTCAACTATAATAAGTCTATCGATCTTTTTGACGAAATAGACTTAGGGGAAGTCTGAGATACCATTGTCACGCAGCTACGTATCGTCAAAGTTGTTTAAGCTCTGCTATGTTGGCTTGTAAAGATTTTCTCCCGAAAAACGTCATTCACTGTTAAAGATATTGATTACAAGAATCTTAGTAGGACTTCAGAATAATTTGTAGAAAGCGGATAAAAGCTAAGAAAATTCTAAGCCAAAGTACCAATATTTCTACGACGTAAGCACGCAGTTATAACTGTTTTGATTTGAGAACATGCGGGTAGGCTTTAAGAAATGCAACATTTTGTTCATTAGTTGTCCTGCAGCCATGGAGGTTGCAGATGGTGTTAAAGTTGTTGCTGCTGCGCCTACAGTGCACAGGGATACAAGGATACCAGACACAGGGGCACAGGGAGAAACAAAAGATGCTAAAGGAACAACACTAGACCTTTTAGCTATTCTGAAAAGAATCAGAATCGAACAATATTTTGCTACATTTTGTAGAATTTTTTCGAATGGCCATATAGTGATAGAAGCTCTAATGCCACTCGATCGAACCTCGCGTATGAAAATATATAAAAATAACGCTCGATCCAGGCTCTTTTGTAGAATAGCTAAAAGGTCTATTATTAACGATTGTTACGCTCATAACAAGGCTCACAACATAGTCCCTGTTATTGCAACGACAACAACGACAACAACACT
>REGL01000975.1:114102-126633 GCA_004194395.1 Aurelia aurita complex sp. Pacific
TCATAGAATATATGGCGTTCAGAGAATACGAATTAAGTTAATACTGAGTTCAGAGAATACGAATACGAGTTCAGCCGCTTGCATCACATCTAAAATGTTGACTGGAAAAGTAGGCCGTTTCTTTCTCATGCCATCTAAGGCTTGAATTTGAGCAGGTTTATCAATCTTCTTTTCAACATGAAAACACCTCGGTAAATCTGCAACCAACATCTTAAAATACAAGTTAGCCTCTAGGCAATCAAATAAAACAAAGTTTTTGAAAATCGGTTCATTGGTTATGGACATGTAAGCACTCCAACAGTAATACATCATTTTGGGACACCCGGTACACTATTAGGAAAATCGTGCAGTAAAAACTATAAGATCAATTTCAATTTTTCTTATAAACATTTGTAAGATTTGAAAAATTACTAAATCCGTTGTCTGGCTGACGGGTTGATTTAATCATGAGAAAATATTCCTAGTTCACAATTCACAATCTTAATCTTGAATTGAAAATTCCCGAAACTTGTTTCCATGGGCCTCAGCTAAAACTGGATGTGTGTGGTTCAATTCAATCCAATTTTCAACAATCAAAATCGTGAGAGATGTTTTCTTAAGCACAGTTATTGCCTTTTAGTGATACAGAAACTGTTGAGATGTAATCATGCTCTCATCAATGCTGAGAATCAAACATTCAAAACGTGCTAGATAGTAGACAACCCATCTTTGACCGTTTTTTGACAAATTGAGAAAAGACTTTTGGCCAATCCTGATTTCAGAAAGAAATAATGCGCCTATGAAAACTATCAAAAAATTAAGAGGAAGCGTCAGTAAGATGGTGGGATTGAAATTCTACAAATTGGTTGCATAGATTTCCCTGTACGGCTTTTGAAACAGTGGATACATTTTCTGACTCTCCCGGAACAAATTTTTTTTTATATTCCCATAAAATTTACAATCAACAGACAAAGGTTACAAGACGATGCCATAAGGATCATGGAAAGACATAGCAACCCTGCGACCATAACATTTAACATAGAGATTCAAATTAATGTTACCTTTAAATATTACAAATTACATATTACAAAATAGCAATGGCAAATAACAATGACACAAATTCCGTCAAAACAATTAAAACAACAAAAAACAAATGTGAGAAAGAACAAATTACAAGAGAGAGAGGTTTTTAACAACAAACTTAGGAACTTACTGAAACCGTTCTGAGGCCTGAACATATTTCAACGTTGCCTCGAGAATTTTTTTATTTGAATCTAAAGATAACTTTTCGAGGCCATACAGGATGATTTGGTGTAAATTTTTATTTGAAAGGTTTGTTAATACATGGGGTTGCAATATCGCATTCACACTGTTGAGAAGATTGCGTCTATCTTCATCGTAAGCATGGCAGAGCAGCAAACAATGCTCCGTATCCTCAATACCATCATTTATAGGACACAAAGGATTTAAAGTATCGCTGAAGTTATGTTTGAATTTGTGAAAATTCAGCTTGCTAAGTCCTACAAGAAGCTGCGTTAAACTTGAGCAAATTTCACATATTTCAAACATATTTCACGGTCACTTAAAAAAATGTCTAATTGCAGCAAAAGAAGTTGCGCGATAATTATGGGGATTAATTCTTCTAATAGCCAAAATATTGAAGTATTTTTTGTATTTTAGGGTAATTTTCAAAGTAGTATTCTCTTGACAAACTCAAAAGATCTGAAGAATCAGTTTATCAGAACAGCCGGAAAATGGCCTAAAATGTATGATCAGATCTTCCAGGTTGTTTTCAATCTATTCGTTGCAAGACTAACGAAATGATGAAATGAAACTGAGACGGAAACTGAAATCTTATTCGTTGATTTGCTCTAAAAAGGGATTATTGAAAATTGTAAAACCGACAAGTCACGTTTCTCTTATTTCAAGATGCATTTGATCATGCATTTTTAGGCCATTTTCTGGATGTTAATGCGCAAGATTAATCTTTTGAATCTTTTGAATTTACCACAGGGACACTATCTTGAAAATTACCAAAAAATACAAAAATTACTTTAACCTTATAGCTAATATTGGAAAAATCAATTTTGATGAATATAGCGCAAATGAATTTGCTGCAATATTGTTGAGGATACCGAGGACTGCCCCTTTTGTCTGAGCCTTTTGTTATGCTGGTAAAGTTAAAAGCAGATCAACAGCTGGGAAACCTATTACCATGCGCGGGGATCTCTTTGTTTCTCTGCTAATTCTTGTTTGGATTGTGGCCGGATTATCCGCCCACATTCTTTCCACAAAACCAAACATGCTTTCTGTTCTGCGCATGGTTTCCTTTTCGGGGGATAACCGTTGCTTTGAACTCTGTCGATTCGTATCCCCAACAAAATAGTCCTCGAACAGGGAGACATTCTTTTGAGTCACCTGGTAGTATTCTAGCCTACCATTGATTTTTTTCTCCACTCTTCACATGCGTCGAAAATTCTATCTAGTCATTTGCTAAATTCTGGACACTCGCAGTTACATTCCACATGGTTATCTTACTGGAAAAATTATCGGTACACAATTAGTGGAAACATATTTCAGCAAGCAAGCTGCTAAGGCACATTATGTAACAAACCTCTAAGGCACCGTATGTTTCATCTCTTTCGGATTCCACTTTCCTTTTCGCTTTTTCGAGATCCGAAGCAGATTTCTGAGCATCATTTAGCAACTGGCCAGTTGATCTAACTTCCTCTGTAAAAGGAAAATAGCTACGTTTACTTAAAGGAACAGCAAAACATATTTAGGGATATTTCCATGACAACTGTGTTGGATCTCCATTGACTAAAAATATTTATATGGCAATCAACGGTGACCATATTCAAAGTTGTGTTTTTATTTACGTCAAGTAAAAATGGAAACGATAAATTCGCAGATAGCTCAAATATAGTAGATGAAAGATAAAACATACAAGAAATGCTGCCTTTTGAGAAATTTTAGGCTTTACATTTTGGACGAAAATTTTGTGAACTTTGTGAAAATTTATTTTAACCTAAAGAGATAGAGATTCAGAGTACTTGATGGTGATGTTCCAAGCATGTCAAATCCTACACCAGAGTAGAGCACCTCAATTAGACTTAACAAGAGTTGGTCTTCGTATGTGAGAGTTTCAGTAGTTGGAGTTATGCCACATTCTAGTTACCGAGGTTCAACTGTACTGTACTTATGTCAGTTGAAATGATAATATTTTCAGGTAAGATCCATTCGAGAAGATACGAGAACAGAAACATTTCCAAATTGAACAGGAAACAGGAAAATTGTCAAATTGCTGATAAAGAAATAAACCTAAGTTGTGTAGCAGAGAGATCTTTGCAAAGCAGCCAGTTTGTAGTCATTGCATTCAGCACACCTCCAAAGCATAAGAATAAAGATGCAAAGTTACCTTGGAGTCCTTTAGTTGCTCTCTCAGCAGTACAAAGTTTGTGCGTCGTTTCTTCATGCTGCTTCTTCCATTTTGAAACCTACAAGAAAAGACGTTGATCATTTTACATAAAACAGTTGATGTCCTTCCTTTGAAGTGTAGCAAATGTAAAAGAATGAGGATCATATTGGGTGCGCCAAAATAAACTTCCATTTATGACAGCAAATTATAACGAATCTTTTTGCCCAAGAACTCAAACAATGAATTCGATTCTCGACAGCTTTTGTGGCAGAATAATCAACCTATAGTCTGTCTTAAAATTAGATGTCACCTGCAAATTCCCGCGAATAACAGCAATAGGAGTGTTTTGCAAAGGTATTTTGCGTTATCGCAATTCTCAGGTGACATCTAAGTTTTTTTATCAATTAAAAACAACAATTACTAAAGCTACGAACTACAAATACATTAAACTATGGCATTCAAGGCGAGGAAAGACACGAGGTCACTGAGTCCTCGCCATGAATGCCACTTACGTTGCAAACCAAGGTTACACCATGAAGAAAATTAAGTAGAAAGAAATAAGGTGGGGGTGCTGCTGTTTATATTTCAACAGGACTTTAGATATGTTTTGCAGTAAAGATATTCCGAAGGTCTTTTGGTGGTTTGAAAACGCAACGAAATCGAAAATTTGCTTTCTCGTGGCGGTCAAGCGAAGTTCATTTTGATACAGCCGGTATATGAATAGAATTAATTTGGCCATTTATCCCGGGTGGACCAAAAAAAGCTTCACATGTTTGAAAATTCGTTACATGGAGAATTTGAGAACTTGAGGTGCTGGAATGAATCAAAGTTTGGTTGATTTCCGAAGGCTGAACTGAAGTATTTTTCGTGATATTCATTCAATTCTTCTGATTCAATTTTGCAAGTATACCGGGTGAGCCAGAAAAAATTTCCCATTTTCGAAAATTCGTAGCACCACAAGTACTTCATGGATTTAAATGATTCAAATTCTAGTTAAAAGCCAAAAGATCAGAGTATTTTTTGTGATTGTCTCGTTTCTTAGGAGCACTGCAAATATAGGTAAATTCACCTTTACAAAAATTTCATGGTTGCAAAATTACTGAAAAAGGGCCTAAAACACTTGATCAAATCGTTAGGACTCTCCTCACACAAAACAATACTCACGAGCGCTTTCTCGTCTCAAGAGTTATAAGACATAGATTCTCAAACAGATACTAAAGATTTTCAATCCCATCACAATAAATGTGCAAACAATAGCTCTCAACCATGCGAAATTGCATTTTTGCTATTGTTCTGAATGAGGAGTCCTTTAAATCACTAAATCACCTCGAACAGTTTTTCTCTTTGTCCATTCATTTCGAGTCTTTAGAAAATTTGATCGACGTTTTTTGATCGTTTTCAGTGTTTTCGAACATGAAAATTTCAAGAATCTCGCATCTAGCTCTAAAAACTGAAAAAAATTGCAAAAAATTCTAGAATCTAATTCAGGCTTTCTTATAAAGATTGAGTCATAAATCGTAAAATCGATCCAATGTACGATTTATCGTGGCCTGCCAAAAGTACTTTAGAGCACCCGCTGGAAAAATCCTAAAAATTCTTCATAGCCTTTCGGGTATCAACTAAACTTTGATCAACTCTAGTACCTCAAGTATCCTCCACCAAACAAATTTTCAAAATGTGAAATTCTTTTTCTCCATCCGGTATTTACCAATGTTTGGCGAGTTATGCCTGTAATCATATTACTTTGTCGAGAGACTTGGTGTCTGACTTTAATTTATTAAAGTTAGCCTTCTTAAATTCGCTCCCTCGCTCTAGATCATACTAAACTACGCACTATGCAAGATATAGTTGAAATAAGGCTAGTCAAAATAGAGTGAGTTAAAGGAAGTCTTTTGCAACGAAACATTAAAATATTAAGTTAAAGGAAGGGTTTAAAATGTAGCTACGCACACTGAAAGGCTGCATCAAATAACATTTAGTTTCACGTACCTGAGCAGTGAGTGATTTGATCTGCTCATTTGCGGCAAGAATTTCAGTTTCAGAATGATCAAATTTGCTCTTCCACTCCAATGCAGTCACCTCTGATTTTCGAAGGCGGTTCTCTGCTGTACCAAGTTGACCTTGCACCTAAGAAAAGAGAACTTCATCTTGAAGCATACTTGATTGATGTACTTCTACCCTAAGTTCGACAGTCAAAAAGATGAAGAAACAAGAGAAACTGTATGATGAAGATATCACGCTTGTCTGCTTCCTTTCTCGTACTTTAGTCCGGTACTTTTTGTCCCTTAATTCTTTGGTTTTGGTAACCAGGGTAGAGATATATCAAATAACTATAAAAAATGCAGTTTTCAATAATCAGAATTATCAAATACTCAACAAAACTCCCGAAGAAATATTTTTCTGGTGGCAAAATCTTAACTTGTGCTTTTTTGTCACGAGCAGCCTTTTGGACTCATCGGCTGCTCCTTTGTTGCAAAGATTAGGATGGCTTTCAGTTGACAGGCTAGTCAACAGAGAAACATCTGCCATTGTATAAAAGTCCCTAAATGGATTTGCACCCGACAGCCTTTGTCGGATTTTCTCCCGATTATCTGATCTTCACAATCGGGTGTTACGCAACACTGAGTTGGATCTAGCCATACCTCGAATGAGAACAGCTTATGGCCAAAAGTCATTTGCTTTCCGCGGAACTGATACATGGAACAAACTCCATTCTGATATTAAATTAGCCCCTTCCATCCAGTCATTTAAAACCAAGCTCAAAAGCTCATAATTGATTAGATTCAAGGAAAGCTGGTTTTACATTTTTATTTTTCATTTAAGTTTTTGATGAATATATATATATATTGTACATTTGTAGGTTTAGATGAATATTGTAATTTGGTTAGTTTTCATTGTAATTAGGTTAGCATTATTTTTAGTTGCAGGGTACATTGTAAACAGTTACTTAAGCTGAATTGTAACCCCCTGGGTAAACAATTTTAGAATAAAATAAGATAAATAAAAATAAAATGTATAATAATAAGGAAACGATGATCTGCAAGATTTTAGTTCCTTTAAAGGTGGCCTGAAGTGAATTTTTTTATCGATGCAAATGAATAGCATTGTTGAATGATAAGAAATCCTTTAAAATCTATTTGATATTTCATTTCGTTTTCAAGTTATCCACTGATTTAAAGTATTAGTTGATGACGTCATTTTGTTTGCAAATTATTAAGATACGATATAGAAATACAGCCGTATCTGATCTTTAAATGGTTACAGGTGCAAATAACTTTGCAGCTAAGCTACATTACTTTCAGAACAAAAGGTTTTTACGGATTTTCGATGGATTTCTTGAGAGCAAAAAGGACTTTGCCTAGATGAACGATATTTCTCTTTGGAGTGAAATCCCCCTTGGGGCTATGGTTCACGGGCCGAACTGTCACCTTTTCGAGGGGTTTGGTTAAATGCCAGCTAAAGCCACACTTTAGCAGGGGTTAAGCAGAATCCCTCGAACTTCCCCCTTGGTTTTCAACGATCCTCGTATCAGACTTCTTTGTTTTCAAATCGTGCAGCTCTGCACGTAACGAAACCCTTCCACGAATTATTGGCAAGTCNAATAACGCTTCACGTAAAAATATGGGGGGGCCTCGATGGTTACTCAACTAATTTCAAAACAGAAAAAAAATGTACAAGAGATAATTCGTTTGTGAGTCTTATCACAAATTTGGGGTTCAATATTGCCCCCAGGGGAGGAGCGCGGGGGCCGCGAAAATTGGGAAATATTTTGGCATACCCCATTTTGTGCCGTAACTCCGTTGTGCGAGGGGTAAACGGCCTCGACATGTCAAAAATCCATGAGAAACCGTATTCTTTCACTAAGACACTATTAATCTCGAACTTATCTCTAAAATTCGCAGAATAACGAGCCTTTCTTTTTCAAAGCTGTGGGGAAAATCCCAAACATTTCTACTTAGGCCCTTTTTCCGCCCAAATGGATTGTGCTCGTTTTCCTACTAAATGCGCTTACTAACTCCAGATTAATGATTAAATGCCTTAAAAAGGGTTGAAATAAGGTCCTCCAAAAGTTTGTTTTCAGTTTCTCGATTTATCCACTTCAGATTCAGCCCAAGACGATCGGCCAGTTTTCGTTGATTTTTCAAAAATTTTCTCCCAAGTTTTGGACTCATTACATTTGAAGTAAGGGGTCAAATCAGCTGATCCTTTGTTTAGGTCCCCTACTCTACAAATCGATCGTGGGAAATACATCGAATAAGATATTCTGAAGTGGAAAGGATTCCCCGATGTTACTAGGGCTGTCGGAATTGGCTGCGCTCGCCTCAATCCCTTTTTCCTAATTGGCAAATTGTCTATTCACAAAAGATTATGACTACTTGTCGCCCAAGAAGAATACCTTTGATCTTGCCGACCCCATATTACAGGCAAACCTCAGATATACTGGCGCCTCAAATTTACAGGCTCGCGCTACGGTGGACTCTCAGAAGATACAGCTGACTGCTATTTCTTTATGCAACGTTCATGTTTGAAAAATGTCATGAGCAAGTTAGCCTGCCCAACTTGTCACTCAATAGGCCTTGATTACAAATTGCTGCCAGATTCCTACCATGACTTTTCTTCTAAAGGACAGGTGTCCTTCCTGCCACATGGAGATATATGAGCAGTTCACATGCAAGTGAGTAGGTGGGTCAGAGTCTAGCAGATCCCCTTTTGACATAAACATGCGTGCAACCATGGCTTTTAGAGGGATTGGATGTGGATTTGCTGCAATGAATGAGTGGAGTGGGACCATGAACATATGGCGCGCCGTTCTGGACAAAATTACAATAAAAAAAACGTCATTAGTTGTAAAATATAAGCTTGATTGTTTATTTTCGTTGACACATGTTCTTATTTGGTTGACACGTATGTTATTTGGTTGACACAACTTGTTATTTTTTATCGACACAACTTGTTATTTTTTATGGACACAACTTGTTACTTTTTATTGAGACAACTTGTTATTTTTTAATGCCAGCTAAAGCCACACTTTAGCAGGGGTTAAGCAGAATCCCTCGAACTTCCCCCTTGATTTTTTCAACGATCCTCGTANCAGCTGACTGCTATTTCTTTATGCAACTTTCATGTTTGAAAAATGTCATGAGCAAGTTAGCCTGCCCAACTTGTCACTCAATAGGCCTTGCTTACAAATTTCTGCCAGATTCCTACCATGACTTTTCTTCTAAAGGGCAGGTGTCCTTCCTGCCACATGGAGATATATGAGCAGTTCACATGCAAGTGAGTAGGTGGGTCAGAGTCTAGCAGATCCCCTTTTGACATAAACATGCGTGCAACCATGGCTTTTAGAGGGATTGGATGTGGATTTGCTGCAATGAATGAGTGGAGTGGGACCATGCACATATGGCGCGCCGTTCTGGACAAAATTACAATAAAAAAAAGGTCATTAGTTGTAAAATATAAGCTTGATTGTTTATTTTCGTTGACACATGTTCTCATTTGGTTGACACATGTTCTTATTTGGTTGACACGTATGTTATTTGGTTGACACAACTTGTTATTTTTTATCAACACAACTTGTTATTTTTTATGGACACAACTTGTTACTTTTTATTGAGACAACTTGTTATTTTTTAATGCCAGCTAAAGCCACACTTTAGCAGGGGTTAAGCAGGATCCCTCGAACTTCCTCCTTGATTTTTTCAACGATCCTCGTATAAAACTTTTATGTTTTCAAATTGTGCAGCTCTACACGTAACGAAACCCTTCCACAAATTATTGGCAGGTCTAAAGTCCAACCATACAATTTTAAAAGGAATATTGCGATCGAACGACGAATTCGGAAAATTTAGCATTTCACAAAACTTTTATGATCAAATTCTACTTTCACACTTTTAATCTATAAATCATACGGCAGAAGAAGGGTTTCAACAGATGACACCGAGATAGTGGGTCAATAGTCAGGTGACGAATACACCGTTTTCTTGACCAATTGAAAGACATTCAAAGCCTCGTGACTAATTGTAGCCAATCAAATGCATTTCCGTTACAAACAACCAATCAAAAGCCACTAAGGGTAACCGTTGGCATCGGGCATACAACCACAAGCTCTAGCTTTCGAGAACATTTTCAACACAGCACAAGCCTGCATAACACTTCAAAGTGACTTCTGCCAGAAAATACACTTGTGAATTTGCGATTTTCTAAGTCTGATAAAGATGCCACCGATATGACGGAGAAGTAATAGACAAGGAACTGTAGCAAGCACAAGAAGCACTGAAACTGCATCCAGCTCGACCGCAATATTTTCTAATGTGGGCAACAGCACGCTACCATCAATACCAGAAAGTCAAAGCTGTGGAAGCAGCTCGCAAAACAAAGAAACCGAGCTTCGCATGTTCGTTCAACAAGCTTTGAAAGAAAGTTTGAGCGAAATGACCACAGAAATCGCGGAAAAGGCGGCAAGAGCAGCAACTCAAATTGTCCAACAGCAACGAACAAGTTTGGCCCAAAGTCAAGTTTGCCCCACGCCAACACAATCAGCTATGTTGTATGAAAAAAGTTTGCACCATGGCAGCTTTCCTTTCCCTGCAGCAGCAGCGATTCCTCAAGGCCCGCCAAGAAAAGATGACTTTTCTTTTGCCGCAACTGTACCTGTAAGCTACCGAAAGAGTATACAGAATGGTGAGTTTTTTTAATAGATCAGCCACTATGGCTTTGTACTTTCACAGTTAATCAATCAGTTCTTTTACAGGAACATGCATCACTTTTTAACAATGGACCCTATAACAATAAGTCAGAAGCTGTTGCCAAAAGGGACGGAATTTGCAACAACTTCAACCGTGACAGACCCTGTTTGTCCAACCCCTGCCCCTACCGCCACATATGTAACCAACCAGGCTGTTTTGGTAGCCACGCCCGCACGCTTTGCCCCCAAGACTCCATGCGACGTAGCGGAGCAAGAGGGCCCCCTTCACTCAGTCGTAGTTAGTTCTGTTTTTGATGATAGTGTAGTTACTCCTATTGACGTAGTAAGGTTAGAATATGAGCTGCGCAGCCACCCAACACCAAAATTTGTCAAAAAACTCTGCAAAGAGTTACAAGAAGGTGCTCATATCGGGTACGAAGGGCCTAGGTTTCCAAGAGAAGCAAACAATTTGCCAAGCGCCAATTGTAACCCAGCTAAGGTAACAAAAATATTGCAAAGGAGGTGAGTATGGGTCGCACAGCAGGTCCTTTCAGAGACCCACCTTTCAAAAACTTTCAAGTTTCGCTACTCGGTCTCGTACCAAAAAGAAACTCTGAAAAATTCAGAACAATTTTCCATCTCTCCTACCCCAAAACAGGTGATTCGATAAATTCCGCAATTTAGGGAGAAAAGTACTCCCTTTCTTATGTCACTATTGACGATGCAATCAGGGCTATCCAAGTATTGGGACCACACACATACATGGCGAAAACTGATATTGAGTCCGCGTTCAGGCTATTTCCGGTCCACCCAGAAGACTGGGAGCTTCTAGGAATGAAGTGGCAGGGCCTTTACTACTTTGATAAGGTCCTCCCTTTTGGTCTTGCTATGCTATGCTGGGGAATTTAAAGCTAGAGTTTCCTGGAACAAACCCAAAACAGTAAATTTTGGTCATCAGGTACAATACAGGCCACATGCACATTTTCCTGCCTAAGAACTCATTAGTTTCTTCATAGTTCTAGTTTAATAATAATTACGGTATGACTAAAAAATTTTTGTCAGAATGTGAAACATTCCTGAGAATCCTTGTTATAATAAGGTTACCGTGAATATTTCTTTGCACAAAATTGGGTTCTCTCCCCCTGAAAAACCAATGTTAGCTGAATCTACAGGGTGTTCCAAAAAACATATGCACCGTTTGAATAGCTACTGTGGAGGAGCCATAAATCTAACTTTCTGGTTTGTCAGATTGTGAATAGAAGAAATTTCAACTTAGTGTTTGGCACCGAGTTTGTGTAAATCTGACAAGTGGTTGCTGATTTATTGAGAAAGAAAGTCGCAATCACTCGTTCCTTCAAAACCAGAGGATTTTATCTCCGTACTGAACCTTATAACTTGAATTTTAACACTAAATGAACTTAAGCTTCACAGTTATACCATGAAACGCATTTGGGAATGATTAATGACCGTGTAACTCAAGAATATTGACCAAGTAGCCTGCTGAACGCAATATTGTTGCTTTAAAACGACTTCATCACTTTTGAGAAGCAAAATATCTGATGGACGCATGCCATGGCCTGCAGCACTTGTGTTGCATATTACCATCCCTAGCAACCCTAGATATGTTCAATATTCTTGGTTATCACAAAATTCAATGTATTACTATCTGTCTCACTTATGAACATCAGAAAACAGGGCTACTGTAGGTATGTTTATTCAATCAATTTAGTTGATTTTAACGCAATGGAGAATAATTAGTCCTCTGGTTTTGAGGCAGCCAATAATTTCTGCTTTCTTGCTCTGTATATCAGCAACAAGTGATCAGATTTACTCAAACTCGGTGTCAAATTTTAATTTCAAGTCTCTTCTGTCAAAAATCTTAAAAACAGAATAATTGGATTTATGGCAGCTCCGCAGAAGCCACTCAAACAGGGCACATGTTTTTTGGGACACCCTGTACTCAAACTATACATCATTTGATGAGAAAACATGTAAGGATTCTAGCAATATCAAAATAATTGACAAATATTGTAAAATGACATTTTCCAGGATAATCTATCACTTTAACAGAATGCACCACCTTCATAACCTATTTTGTAACCTCACATTTGAGGTAACAACATCCAACTTATGTTAACAGAAAATAAAGGTGCTGAGCCACCAGAGTGTATCTCAGATTTGCAGTAGTCATGTACTTGATCTAACAGCGCCTGTGATTGGTTGATCTTGCTAGAGGGGGATTTCTAGGGTCTCGGAAGTAACTTGAATTGTGATTGGCTCTTGAGGGGAATCACGAAAGGTTTGGCCAATCACATCGCAATATGTCTGAAAACGGTTGACAAGTTTATCAGAGGCAACAACCACAACATGTCATGAAGAAGCTGGCTGTGAGTCTGGTGAGATACTTCGACTACTAGTTCAGCGAGGAGGCATGCGAATCGTGCATAAA
>REGL01000976.1:15519-58117 GCA_004194395.1 Aurelia aurita complex sp. Pacific
TAATATAAATTTTAGCTACTAAAGTACATTAATCCCCATTTTTTGCTTTTATATTTTTTTTCTTTGTGAAAATAAATATTTAATTACTCGATGTTTGTTTATGCAGTAAAGCTAAAATGAGACTGATGAAAAAACTATTGTGTATAGTAATGTTTCCAAAAATGTTTGCTGAAGCACTATTATAGTTACCCTGGGTGCCAGAGCCAAAAATTTTTAATAAAATAAAAAGTAAAAAAAAAAGGAAACAAGGGAAAAGAGAGAGGCTCTGGTCCCATCAATTAACGATCTCTTTCTGATGTGAAATTTCAGCCAATCAGCAACCTTGATGCCAGACATGGAATCTCCTGCCTATTGTTAAGAATGAGCCAGTATTACGTCATCCAAACGATCGCTGATCTAATCACAAGCGATTCGCTCGCATAAGAGTTGTTCTGTAATGGCGGTTATGGAAGGTGCACTGGCAGTTGCCGTGGATAAAGCTGTGCGAAAGTTTTTTCCAAAAATCGAGGAGCTGTCATGTCAACAGTTCGAGGTTATGAAATCAATTTTTATTCAGCAGAAGGACACATTCGCTGTGTTACCGACCGGACATGGAAAATCATTGCCGTTCCAAGTTGCCCCATTTGTTGCGACGGAATTAGGCCTAGGCCCTTTGAAACAATTTGACTTTTTGAAGAAGAAGGACATTATCCTTGTCATTTCGCCCCTATTAGTAATTATGGATTTACAGGCAAAGACATTGAATAGCGTAGGCATTCCTGCATGCTGCCTTCACGACGTGAGCTTAAATGCTGAGGATATTTCAGGTGGAAAATTTCGAGTTATTTTCGGTACCCCAGAAGCATGGGTCAAAACCGACAAGTGGAGGAAAATGCTTCGTTCTTCCATGTTCCAAGAAAGAGTACTATTGCTGGTCGCAGATGAGGCCCATTGTATTCCCAAATGGTAAACTTGCTTTAGTTATGGATTTGTTATGCAATATGGAAGGATGCAGACCTGAGACACTTCAGGCAGGGGTCGTCCAAAAATCCACCTGTGAACTGTGATCAGTTTAGCAGCATCTGGCCGCTATCTTCTCGACCCCCTCCCTCCAACTCCTTAATGGACTTATGCATTTTCTTACCTGTAAGTTTCCAATCTTTAGTATGGGCCTAAATTGACAGCACATTTGATTGCAGGACATTTTAAATCAACCAGCGAAAGTTGGTAAAAGTAATGTACAATGAAGTACTTTATGTAAAGAGTGCTTGAAATGGAGCCTTAGCATACATTTTCCTGATCAGGATTCAGGATCTCCAATGATCACTTCTCGGATTTTGATGAAACCCTCTTGCCCTTACCGGCCAAATGCCTCTAAGCGATCACAGTGGATTTTTGGATACCCCCTTATTTTAGATGGATAGGGTGATAAAAAAATGTTTTACTCTTGAAGCTTCTTTCTCAGGTATTTTTGCTTGCAGAAAATCTTTTCTTAGTTTTGCAAAAGCTCAAATGAATCTATCATCGCAAGAGTCCTACAAACAAAATCAGAAAAACATTCAAACTTATGGAACAATAAAGAATTGTTTATGTGCATTTGTGTAGATATGCCGTATTTTCAAAATTGTATACTGTTACATACTACTTTCTAACACTTTATCATTTATAAGAATGTGTGCATTGCCACGTTTTATTTATAGAAATGGTGTCAAGGATTCTTAAAGTTATACACAGGTCTGGACTGTATGTAACTGTGTTTATGGGTACTTCTTTGCAGGCTGCTTTCTTAAACCTGTTAACCAAGAAGCCAATGAGGCTACATCAAGTTTTGCTAACAAATTTCTTTCAAAACCTTTGTATTTCTCGTGCTTTCTGCCATTTGTGTATTTGAATATTTCTTTTGATAGCAGATTTCCAATGAGATGGTGCATATCCATTTCTTTTTCTTTCATTTTGTGGTGACCACTTGGAACTCTAAGATGCATATCCTCTTCAATTGATTGCAGAATCTTTTCAAGAAATCCTATAGCCATTGATTCACGTTTAGCTGCAACATCATTAAGATTTACACCTAAGTTGTGTAAAAGCTCCTTTGTTAATCGATTGATCTGCTCTAATCTTAGGTCACATGATATATTCTTACCCCTACCCCCCTTCTTATTAACAGTTCTGTTCCAAATGAGTTGTTGTGCTTGGGCTTCAGTGAAGATTGCCATTATATTTGATTGCAAGAGAAAGGATGCAAGAGCATATTTGTGATGACCATACGCCTTGTAGTACAGTAAAAATATCTTCCAACACCTCATGATCCTTTCCCCATCACCCTCTTTAACAGCATCATCAGCATTTCGTATGATTAGGCCAAGATTTAGTCTTGATGTGCAGTAGTTGAAGATATCATCTGAGCTTTTACATGTCTGCTCAGAACTTGCCTCAGACTGAATTGGAACAGAAAGTGAATGGACTTTCTGTTCATGGTTTCTTCTCACTTTATCAAATCTATATATTTTGGAACAGCCTTGGTATCGACATGCAAAGCCATCAGTTGGCCTGGACAGGGCTCCCATGTTTTGTTGAATTTCTGATGCATCCTTTGAATTTGGTTCAACTATGTACTGTAGTATGATTGTTCTTACATGTGCATAAAGCCATTCAAGTTTCTCCTCTTTGCTACCATGTAGCACAGTTGGTGGTATAACTTCCTCAGATGATGCTTTGAGGCTATTTATCCCAAAGTATGTCATTGCTAGTGTGATCAAAAGGCTATCAGTTTCAAAATTTACAAACTCTTTGCATTCATTAAATTTTCCCAGAACATTTCCTCTTGCATTGCTATTGCGTACTAGGTTCATATTATGTGTCATGGATCCAATGTCTTTTGCTGATTCAGCATTGAAAAATGCTTCATAGAGTATCTGAAAAATAGTAAAATATCGCTTTATTACTGTATGTCAAAACAAATAAACACACAAGAGATGGGGGGGGGGGGCTCCAAGAGGGCCTCATACTATGTTGGTAAATTTATTTACTGTATATATTGTTTCACTGCTGCTACCACAACTGCAATGAATCTACAGTATAGCCACTTAAAGGTAAATTTTTGAATTTAGCTTGAAGTGGTGGATGCCCAAATNGAAACCTTAAACCCGAAACCTTGAACCCGAGACCTGAACCCGAAACCCGGAAAAAAGTTCGTCCGAGACAAAAACTTAAACAAGAGATGGAATGAGTTATCAAGCAAGATTGACAATGTAAATGATGTTTAACTGGGGAAGCTAAAAGTAATTGAGGATCGAGTCGACAGCTGCGAAAAGTCTTCAGATGCCCAGAACATTTCCTCTTGCATTGCTATTGCGTACTAGGTTCATATTATATGTCATGGATCCAATGTCTTTTGCTGATTCAGCATTGAAAAATGGTAAAATATCGCTTTATTACTGTATGTCAAAACAAATAAACACACAAGAGATGGGGGGGGGGGGGCTCCAAGAGGGCCTCATACTATGTTGGTAAATTTATTTACTGTATATATTGTTTCACTGCTGCTACCACAACTGCAATGAATCTACAGTATAGCCACTTAAAGGTAAATTTTTGCATTTAGCTTGAAGTGGTGGATGCCCAAATATACAGAATTTATATACAATTGTTATATTGTAAGAGAGTTAACAATTTTCATTTTCAGTAGCATTGCCATATTACCGGGAATTCGTTGTGCATCTTACACAGTGTAGAATTCTTCATGAACATATCAACACATAAAAAGGACATTCAAACAGGTGCACTGCAAATTTTCCCTCAAAAATCTGGGACAGTTGCTCTGGAAAGTTCAGTTTATTTCTAACCTGATACATGTAACGTATTGCATGCCAATCTTCATTTTTTGGTATGATACCAGTGAGGTTTTCATTTTCTGAATCTCCATCTGACATAGCACCTTGTAAATTGCGTGCCCTTTCCTCTGTCAAATTGTCTCCTCCCAAGAAAATTTTCTTGATTACCCTCTTTGTCTTATCTTTAATATTGCCTTAGTCAATAATAGGGACATAGCTATCTTGAATTGACTGCAGAATCTCTATCATTTCTGCCCCAATAGACTCATTCTTCAATATCACGCCAAGAGGTACCTGCAACCAACATGTCCATATTAGATTTCCATTCATTGTTCTAAATAGGGATTTATTTTATTCACTGTATAACAAGGCAGTAGCAAAATGGCAGCATGGTGTGAATAATTTTGTTGCCAAATTGCCAGTAAAGAGATCTCCATGTAAAACATTAAGTAAATCTTTCAAGGTATGTTTGAAGAACATTGAAATTCAAAATTATACTAACTGACTGTTCTCTCCAAAGGGCAGTTTCCAGTCAGTGAATATTTCCAAGCAGGCAGAAATTACAGTATCTTTGTTCACAAAAGAAAATCTCACTTTGCAGTTGAATAGAAATGTAGGGTTGAATGCCATTTGACAGTGCAAAATTCTGCTGGTCAGAAAATACCACTGACTAGGAATTGACTCCAAGATGATATACCAGTAATATGTGTATCAGTGTCCAAATTTTATANAGTAAAGAGATCTCCATGTAAAACATTAAGTAAATCTTTCAAGGTATGTTTGAAGAACATTGAAATTCAAAATTATACTAACTGACTGTTCTCTCCAAAGGGCAGTTTCCAGTCAGTGAATATTTCCAAGCAGGCAGAAATTACAGTATCTTTGTTCACAAAAGAAAATCTCACTTTGCAGTTGAATAGAAATGTAGGGTTGAATGCCATTTGACAGTGCAAAATTCTGCTGGTCAGAAAATACCACTGACTAGGAATTGACTCCAAGATGATATACCAGTAATATGTGCACAGGTAAAAAAGGGCCGCAATCCGATGTGGAATCGAACGAGAAATCCTTCGTATAATCGGACGACGCCGTCTGATTATCGGATGCACAATCGGGTGTAAAATCGTACGCGTTTGATTGTCCAGAAGGTATGATCGAACACGTTCGATTCCACAGTCGATTATGCAAAGTATTTTACGTCCGATTTTTCATTCGATTTAGCATCCGATTTCTCATTCGATTTCGCAGAAGATTTCTCATTTGATTTAGCATCCGATTTCTCATTCGATTTAGCATCCGATTTCTCATTCGATTTAGCATCCGATTTCTCATTCGATTTAGCGTCCGATTTTTCAATCGATTTTGCATCCGATTTTTCATTCGATTTTACATCCGATTTCTCATTCGATTTAGCGTCCGATTTTTCAATCGATTTAGCATCCGATTTCTCATTCGATTTAGCATCCGATTTTTCATTCGATTTTGCATCCGATAATCATTCGATTTAGCATCTGATTCTTCATTCGATTTCGCATCCGATTTTTCATTCGATTTTGCATCCGATTTTTGATTCGATTTCGCATCCCATTTTTCATTCTATTTCGCATCCGATTTTTCATTCTATTTTGCATCCGATTTTTCATTCGATTTAGCATCCGATTTTTAGAAATTCGATCGCGCAATTTTGTTGATTTTGTGAACGAATTCATAGTTCGCTCCTACCAGGATGCATTGCGTTCTCCATACGAATTGAACGCAATGCATTCTTGTAAAAAGTTCCTTGCCGCTATTTTGAAGTAAATATTGTATATATGGAAGTGTTGTACACAAAAACGAGAACAATATGAGGTGAGTTTTTCTTTCAGTTTTCTTTCTAAGAATTACCACAGTGACAGATAATATTGAAAGCTCTAAACGAACTGTAATTACTTTTTATCAACGGAAATATCTAAATACAAGTTTAGCACAGTAGGCCTAGGCCTAACAAGCACACGATCCGATGGAGAACGTTCTAGGTATTAACAAATACCATATGTACCATGTATTGCAAATTCATTAATGCACCAATCTTAAGTCACCAGCAGGAACTTTCTCTACCTAAAAGCATAAAGAATGTTAAAACGCGTGCATGATAACATAGTACTGTACTGTAGATTACAGTACAGATGCATTGCAAACCTGGACTTGCTCCAGTTCTTGCCCTTATTACAGTATGTATGATCAGCAAACAAATGGGACAGGGAGAAATGGAAGATGGAAGGGAAAGGAGAAGAAGAGTGAAATTTTTTGAACTGCGCATTCCAAAAATGAGGATCATTAATTGCAGTATCTGATCAAGTTTTGTTGGTTTTCATATATGAAAGAAAGCGCCCAGTCATGCTCTTGACCGGTGTGCAGAACAGACAATAGAGCTTTTTTTTTGGAAACATATAGTTCTTACCGGTTCTTACCCTTCCGTTTGTTTGCTGATCAAGAGCAAGAGTTAGAGGAAATCCCGGCAAAACCAAATGTAGAAAACCAGGGTTGAAGATGATTCAAATGATCAAGCAATCCAAGCAAGTATGGGAGAATTAAGTGCAACATTGATTAGGACCTTTCTTGTAGGTTCTGTTTTTGCCAAAATTTGTCTGGATTAGGCAACCACACTGTATATATATATATTACCAGTCCCTCTCTCCAAAGAAATAAGCTTGAATCATCCCCAACCTTGTATCATCCAAAATGTTGCAGCAGCCAATATACGATTACGTTAAAGATGGCGACGAGGAACTTTTTACCAAGATGCATGATGTTCTTTAATTATTGAATTCCTATAGAATCATTAAAGATTCGTAATTCCAACTCAATGCATCTTGATAAAAAGTTCCTCACCGCCATCTTTAGCGTAATCATCTATTGAGAATTGACTGACCATTGTGAGCAGGGCTTTTTCACTTTTCTCTGAATAACAAAATCTACCATGATGGGCACCTGGCCAAAAGTTCTTTTATGGGCATTAAAATGTTCAAATGACATACAGTAAATGAATGTATCATAATACCTCAAAATAACAGTGTTTGTGAAAATTGAGTGTCGTCATCACTGGATTCATTTGAATCGAATATACTTTTGGTTAAAATTGTATTTACAATCCAGCTTCTTATTGATGCAGGCTCAATCTGAAAAGGGGAGAGAAATAGATTGGAATGGATTTTTACAAACTGTTGCATTTGGTAAGTGTTGAAAATACGATTAAAAACAATTTTACGGAGAAATTTTGTTTATTCTTGGTTGTATGAAAGAGGACAGTAAAGGCCTTGGAAAAATCTTCCCACCAATAGAACAGGCAAGGTCATTTGATATCTGTCAATGAATCATAGGGGTATGAGACAGGGGGCTGGGGGGCTACAGTCTCCCCAATGTCAGAAAAATTTACAAAAATCAGTCCTAGGCAGAAATCCGCCTCAAGTCGGGCAAAGTTTCCTCAAACAATGATCTTTTTGTCAGGCAGCCCCCCCCCCAAATTTTATCTCCCTCTACGCCCATATGAGGAATTAAATTGAAGTTTGACCCAACCCTTACCTCATCATTGAATTTGCTGCCTGTTGATATCATCAGAGCATACTGAAATATAATTGATAATGATTTAAGTTGTAAACATCTAGTTAAAAGTATTTGCAACCAAGGATCATAAATTACCTCAGCAGTAGAAATTACTTTTAGGTCATCATGCATTTGCTTTTATTTTCACAAATCTATGGATTTTTCATTCATTTTGCTGTTCATTCAGATAACATTAAAACAAAACAGGGGACAGAACAGTTATAAGTAGAAACATTACAGTCATAATTAGCTGGATTTATTGATGCATCAAATGTGATTATACTAAAGTTTGAAAATCGGAAAAAATAAGCATCAATCTAAAACTAAAATTTTTGCAAAAAGGGTTCGACTCCTTCTACATAAGCTAATCTGTTCATCAACAGTTTTCCCTTTTGATGTCGAAAGGGTAAACAGAAATGTAGAAGTTGTTTGCAGGAAATTTTCAATTAAAATTTCATATCAACTACCTACTGTAGCTAAAGATGGAGCGAAAATAAATTTGACATTATTCAAGTAGTTTTGGAGATAAATCCACTACTCTGAAGTCAACAAAATTAGGTTTTGTGAAGCCAACATTGATGGGAAGATTGCGATATATCTTTTGATTGTCCAGACCATCCAGAGCAGCATCTTTTAACTGCAAATTACAGTAACGTTTTTCTGAGGATAGTGATTTTGCAAAACGGCATCTTGCTGTCCACTAGAGCGGAAAGCAGAGTTACTTTAAGACATGATCAATCCAAATACTATTTTGCTTTGTAACAAAGTTATATGATATACAGTAGCTTACCAGAAATGTGAAAACACCAGTATGAGCCTTACTTTTGCATGTTTGCAAGGGCATCTGAAAGAAAGTATGTATCATTACTTGAAGAATTATCAATTCCTAAATACGATAAAGCGTTTAATCAGAATGTAGGCATGTATTTGTATTTTCAAACTTTTGCTAAAGCAGCAGTTAAAAGCTTCAAAATGTTCCGGGACGACAAAATCCACTCATATCAATTGGAGTAGCAAAAAGTGCAATGTGTTGCAGTTCTGGTATAAAGTGCAGTGAACAACCTTCCTAAAATTGTGCAAGAGTTTGACCAATTTCTCATATTCAGTTTTAAGTTATTGCCTATATGTCACAATTTTCTGCTCATGAGGTCATGTTACAACAGGAACATTTTTTGTTTAAGAAGCAGGAAATTTGCTCATAATTTGTTTAAGCAACTGTAATTTCAATCTAATGTGGTGATATAGAAAGTAGGACCTTCTTCAATTTCAGGCCAAATGGATACTTACAGTATATGCAGTGGTCTAATTTCAAAATGTCAGCCTGCATTTTCTCTGTCCATTAAGTCGGTTATTACACAATCGCAACTTTTGCCAACATTATCGATATATTATATCATTTCATTTTATGCCAACTCTACTTTCATATTATATCTGACAAAATACGCCAACATGACAAAAGTTTTGCCAACCAGGTTCGCGTAAAACTATCTGATAACATCTGTATATATTAATGCCAACCACATTTGCATTTAATAACACATTGTACATATGCTCCATCTGGGGTTCATGTTCGCGTAAAGCTTCACATATACATGTTTTCTATATGTTTCATCATTCGTTGATGCGGTTGGCAGTAACTGTTTACATATCANAGTGAACAACCTTCCTAAAATTGTGCAAGAGTTTGACCAATTTCTCATATTCAGTTTTAAGTTATTGCCTATATGTCACAATTTTCTGCTCATGAGGTCATGTTACAACAGGAACATTTTTTGTTTAAGAAGCAGGAAATTTGCTCATAATTTGTTTAAGCAACTGTAATTTCAATCTAATGTGGTGATATAGAAAGTAGGACCTTCTTCAATTTCAGGCCAAATGGATACTTACAGTATATGCAGTGGTCTAATTTCAAAATGTCAGCCTGCATTTTCTCTGTCCATTAGGTTCTTTATAAATACATGGGTGTCTACTGAGTTGAACCAATGACAAGCTGCACTTATTATGAACTTACGTTTTTTGTGAACTTACATTTGCTTTTTTTATGAAGGATGAATTCGGCAGTAGTGTCCATTCATCATTGGAAGGGATCAGCTGGTCATGGTAGTATCTATGAGATTAATAAGGAAAGGTATGAAGAATTATTATGATTAATACTGTTTTTACAAATACCAGTTTTAAGTTCAAATAACAAAACAGTATTGTTGGAAATAAACCTGATTTAAGGCACACATTTGAAATGTGAAATTAGAGCTGTGAATTAATTTGAAAAATCATGAAAGATGATTATTGTTTAGAAATGAAGTATAAGCTAGAAATAATCTCTCAATTATTTCTACTTGAGCATTTAGCAGTTTCTAGAACAATTATTTGATTGGAAAGTTCGTCAGACATAATCACAGTCAAATTTTGCAAAGCCTGCGTATGAAAGGATGAAAATAAAACTAATTAATCTTTCAACACCGTAACTGTATGGAAATCGTTGAATGTAAGGATTGAGCCACCACTGGTGTAACTAACAGAAGGGTAATAACTTTGCAATATTAATCTTTCCTGGCTATGTTGCTTAGGATAATACACACCTTACTTTCTTAATGTCATTATTGAGGTCCCTTCCCAATGGATCAAAGTATGCCAGTAGCCTCTTCTTTGGCTTGCTCTGTGATATTGCGATCTGTACCACAAATTTAAAATTCATATTAGTAGTATCCATTTCCAACACAGTAATCGCAAAGAGATTAGATAGTTAGCAAAGGTAAAAGGATGTGATGCATGTGCACAGTCTAAAGGCATTTTATGGAAGTCATCTTGCTCTATTTTGAGACACATCTACTATCTACAAGCTAAGGCATCTTTTTCCTTTCAGCAGTGCAAAATTATATATTCCATTGAAGTTACTTTGAGCCTACAGTATAAATTATCATGCATAGAGGATGTGTAGGATTACAACTGTTTATGTTGCAAAAAAGGTAACAATTAGATTTTAATGTGCTTTTGAAGAGTATTCTATATGTTGAGCCCTGTGTTTCGAGCCTCGTGCCTCTTGAAGTCCTTTCAACAGAAATATATTAACGTTGCCAAGAAATTAGAGCGAACAATTCAAGAAACCTGTAAGAGACAGCTGCACAGTGTTCCAGGGCATGTAATTAATGTGAAAAATGAAAGTGTCAGAATTGTACCAAACTGACTTTTATATTGTTCACCGTAGCCCGAGGAATGTGAAAATCCAAAAAAATTTCAAATCGGACAATCTAGTGCTGAGAAAACATTATTTCAAGTTGGGCCTAAAAAGTGTACTTCAGGCTTCTTTCTAAGCACAGCAAGGCCACAAAATAGCACTAACTTTCAAATTCAAATTTTTTGGCTTGCTCATGATGTAAATCTGGATGTCTCAAGGCTAAATATTCAAGGCTCGACACTCGACGGCTCAAAGTTTAGAAAACTCGCTTTTAGATAAAGCATAATCTAATAATGCTGAATCATAAATGCGAGAGAGGACGTGTGACATATATATGTGTCTTTTTCTTCTCTCTGGATATTTAAAAAAATAGTCTTTGATCTTGTGTGTGAACGAGTTGATATTGTTTGTAGAGTTTAAATCTCAAGAAAGGCTATTTCATATTTTCAGTTGGAACATTCGACATCATGCAAAGTGAAAACGAAATGCCAAATTTCTTCTTCTTTTGCAGAAATCAAGAAACGAATACATAAAGAGAGCAAGACATAAAGTACAGCTCCCGGGGTACAGCTCAATTGCAACACCTTCATGTCGTGGATTAAATTTGCTATATGGGGCCTAAAGGCTGGATATTCCGAAGAACCCCGTAGACCTCCTCATTCCATTTTCATGTTTCATAATCCTGCATAAGTTTGCTGCGACGACACAAGTTTAACAAGGTAACTGCGCAGGCGTCGTTATGAATTTAGGGTCCGTCCAAAGACGCCATGCCAAAGATTAAGCCGTTCAGACGGACTTGTGTTTGAGCTGAAAAATTACCAACGCAAGCTAGAAAGATTTATGTAACTTACTGCGATCGTCCAATAACGATCTCGCTTATGGGATCTTTCATCAGTATTTAGTATTGGTGTAATTAGATACCAGCCCTCGTGATTACCCTGAAGAATAGTTGAAATGTCATCATTATTTTTTCATATTTTGGTGTATTAGCCAATATATGCAATATTCATTTGAAGCATTTTGTGAATAACATTGTAAACATTGAACAATCTTCAATACATAAGTGAATATACTGTGGAATGTTTAGATTTTTATATCGCATTTAGAGTACTGTATGTTTCATAATAAGATGGAAGATGCAATGATATGAGGTGAAAAATGTTAAAATGTTAAAAGTACCTTGATAATAATAATGATATGAGATATTTAAAGTGGGTAGCCTTTAATGATTTATCTACAAGGAGAAAAATTCTTTACAACAGGGCCCACTGTCAAAGTAGAATTAAAACTTAGTTTAAAAGTTAAAAGGAAAAATTACATAAAGCATTTGTAAAGTCCTCGATACGAGGCAACAACCTGTCCAAATTAGTTCTTGAATATGACATGAATTGTCAAATGCTAAGCAATGATTCTTCTGAAAATTCAGATCATCATAGTGAATTTAATTGCCCCACAGAGCTTAGGAGTACTGAAGTGCTTAGATAATATACATGTAAAGCATCTCAATTCTTTTGTTTTTCCTGTTTTATTTTTGTCTTCCTGATTAAACCAGTTTTTGATCTAATCTATTTGAAAGATTCTTTTGAAAATTTGTTTGTTGCTCAACTGATAGTCTGTTGCTTTTTAGAATAGACGATTACGCTAAAGATGGCGGAAAGGCACTTTTTACCAAGATGCACTGCGTTCTTAAATCGAATTCCTATAGAATCGTTAAACATTCGTTATTCGAACGCAATGCATCTTGGTAAAAAGTTCCTCGCCGCCATCTGTAGCGTAATCTTCTATTGTTTTGAAACTTACCTTCACTTCTTCTTTCAAGTCCTTGAGTTTCTTTATTAAGTCCATATCCCAGATTTGGTAGTTATCATCAATACATTTGATTTTTTCCAGATCTAGCGATGGCAAGCACTTTGATGCTGATGTATCCTGGAAAAGAAATTGCAGGTTATTGCAAAAGTGAAATCTGTACTTTTCATTTTGTATGCAACATATTTGGAAGAGGAAACATAGGTCTGATGTTTTTTATAATGATCAAAAACCAACCTTTTCACTATTGGCGTATGCAGCTGCACTTTCGATAAGATGATTTTCAACCTATAACAGAAATTGCAACTTTAAAGATCGCCAGAAGAGACTTTTATCAGATTTTTTACTCATGTTGATACTGATTAGTATACTATACAAATTCAAATCATGAACTTTTACTTTGTAGATAGGTGTGTGCGGTGTACTTTGAGATTCTATTAAAAGATCGAAAGATCCAGAATCGCTAAACAATATCTTAAGACAAACTGCAACTCTCAATTTCTAACAACGTAATCAACAGATTTCATGCAAAAGTGGTATGATTCATTACCTTTTATGTGATGGACTTTCCTTTCAAAATGCATGACAAATCAAGGCCATTGCAAACTCCCCAGTTCACTGTTATATGCTCCCTTTCCGTTATTTGAATCATCTGTGAAACATAATACTTTTTAATCACTTAATATGGTTTATTATCCATTGTTAAATATATTTTGATTTAGTAGCAAATTGTTATTGGTTATGTTTTCAAACTGATTTTATGTTTCTTTGTAACATAGAACATATAGCAATCACATGTTTACAACATACAGGGTGTCCCAAAAAAAGTGTCCGACTTTTAAATTCGAATATATTAGAGACTATTTGATCTACAAGAACCATTTGGACATTTTTTGAAAGCTGAAACATATAATATTCCGTTGAGACTAATCAAAACAGGCAATAATCTTTGTTTCTCCAACTCTGTACATTTCAATGTCAATTTTGACATAATGCATCGCTGCGTTATCAGGGGTAACATACCTCCTTACCAGTGGTAGCAGTTTGATTCTTGGTAATTCGAGTAACTCATGTTCAAAGAATGACACTTAAAGCTTCTTTTCCAGTAAAAAAGGCTACTTTGATTTTCCAACCGTAAATATCACTGTAAACATGCAAAATTTGTCATAACTTTGAGAACCCCCTAGTTTCTGAGTATTTGTCAAATCTGAGCTGAGCTGCAATAGACTCAAAAGAAAATTACATGTCTCAATTCTCAAATGATACCAGAACGGTTAATATCTATCAAACATTTTCCGATTTATTCAAATTTAAAAGTCTGACACTTTTTTGGGACACCCTGTATAACAACCATCCCTTATTTTACTCATCCGGTAGATAATTGGAATTTGTATTTTTTTAGTAGAATCAAGAACGTAAACGACAAATTACGGAGATATAAGGCAACTTAAGTTAGAGTCTAGACAATTTTACTTACAATTTGAAAAACCATTAGGCAAAGATAATAATGGTTGTACATTTCAAAGTAAGGCCATTTTCATAAATGCTTAGGAAACCAGAAGAGTCGTATGAAATTAGATCAGCCTTGCAGTGTTCAATCAAAATTTGATTCAGTCTTATTTGATTAACAGGTCTTGCGACGACGAATTTCCAAATTTATGAAGTTTCTCTACTCAATATTTACCCGAGAGAATGAGAATGGCTGTTGTTTCTCCCATGGCATCTCTTTTTTGCTGTTTAGCACCGCCCAGTTTCTTGTTAAAGAAGATTCCTCCTGCAATGTGATAGAATGGGTAACAATACGGTTGCTTTTTTACAGGTATTGAGTGTTTCTCTAAGTTTCCACAGGCTGCGATGAATCGTACACTGGACCCGATTTTGAACATTTATCACTTAATCTTTAGTGAAAAGCCCTGAATTAGATTTCTGCAATTTTTTTCTTGGCGCTCGTGCGAAAATCAATCAAACATCATCAAACAATCGACAAAAATCAATTTCCAAGTCCTCTAATGACCTTAAAAAGATTGAATCCTGATGGCATAAGTTTAAAGGTTTGGAAATCGGGGGTTTCTTTTTTCAGAACTGTTCGCAAGGTGGGATACGCTCAATATTTCTCCAAATGCAGCGTTGCGTATCTATTTTCAATTTGTTCATTTCCCAAAAGTGTAAACTTGTAGACATTACCTGGGTTTCATACTCGGTGCACGGTGATTCTATTTAGTTGTTTGCACTGTTGTTTCTGTACATTAGGCAAGCATTTTCGTGCACCATTCTTGCCTTTTTTAACCCTTCCATCCGATTTGCCTTGGCAGCCATTTGCCCTTCCTCGTCGTCGCTGTGAGGAGGAGATTCGATTTCATAAATCGTTTTGTTTGGAAGATTTTTTTTGTATTTTTCTATTTCTTTCTCGTCGACGACAGGTAACGTGCCATCGAGTCTTGCTCTCTTTATGTATTCGTTTCTTGATTTCTGCAAAAGAAGAAGGAATTTGGCATTTTGTTTTCACTTTGCATGATGTGGAATGTTTCATCTGAAATTTTTTTTATCTATATCTAATACTCTATATACTCGTATTTTAACTCCGGGGTTGGCAGCCAGTTTCTTAAATTTTAGGCCATGTTTGTTACCAGCTGTCTCTTACAGGTTTCTTGAATTGTTCGCTCTAATTTCTTGGCAACGTTAATTTATTTCTGTTGAAAGGACTTTAAGAGGCTCGAGGCTCGAAACACGAGGCCCGAAGGCTCGACATATAGAATACTCTTCAAAAGCACATTAAAATCTTATTGTTACCTTTTTTGCAACCACAAATAAGGGGACTATCATGGAAGTAAGGTCTACTCGACCTTTAAATGCTATCCCTGCCACTATAATTAGGGGGTGTTTTTAACTTGTGTTCATCAACGTGTCGTTCTTAGCCAATGGTATCTTTTTTACATAACTTGAATTCAGCATCGATACATTTATTGGAAAAAATAGCGAAAGCTAGCTTTCTTCTACAAATTCATCTGGCTTACGTAGTTACCATTTGGAAATGATCCAAAACCCCAAACCCTCATGCATCGAAAAATGTAGTTCTTACATAATTCATGCTGTTCACTTTTTTCCTCTTCCTCGCCAGTCTTCTTGTCTCTACGTTCTCTTTGGTAATTTCTGAATTCCTCCTGTTGTTGTAATATTGCCGCACTCGGAAGTGGACATCTTTAGGGCTGGGAAGTTTCATATCGTTAGCTTCCAGTTCTTTCATGACGGCAGTGTGCAAGTGATTCTCCTGGCAAATCTTCAAATTTGCACACTGTGACTTTCTCGTTGATTTTTGGATGTGCATTAAATGCAATCTGTAAGGCTATCTGCAAGACAATTTTGCCATTATTTATAAGAGACATTGAAATCATTAATTATAAATGAATGAGTGTTTGAAAATCCGAAAATCTATTCCAAATCATTCTGTTTGGTTGTGAAAGCCTAGGGAGGTATTTTTATATATTTAGGAGGGGTGCTCATGTTACATTTTTGGGCAAGGGATATTTTGGGCAAATAAACAGCGGCAATTTTCAAGCGACTTCGTAGATCTATCAAAAGAGTCTGTAAATAATATTGGTATTTATGCAAATTGGTTTTCTGCAGTCCGTGAAAGTGATACAGAAACAAACTTGCTTTCGTTCAAACCAGTTGATACGCAATTCACTTGTGGCTATGTGGCAGCCAAAAATTATGTGGCAACTATCAATGAAAATGTTATTATGAACAGTGAGAACTATTCATTTTCTATTCCGCTGAGGGAAATCCAGGCAGTTCTTCCACGATGGCGTACAATGATGTCGTTTGACTTATAATTTTCAAAGTAACGCTTCCAGTTTACAGTTTCTTGAACATTTTAAGTTGATTTTATCTGATTGTAATGTGTAAAGTTTTCCCATTCGCGTTAATCAATTCACATTCACACGCAACAGACAGGGTTGGTTATTCGTGTTAATTTCTTGTCGCGATAATTTGCGCCAGGCCAGATTAAAATGATATTCGCGTCGCGCGAGTTCAGAGCAATAGCGTACAACAATCTCCTAGTTTCTAAAGAATAATAACGTTAATTGAAATTGCAAAATATTAAAAAATTGCAAAATAATCACAAAATAATCCCTGTATAATCACAAAAATAATCACAAAATCATGAAATAATCATGAAATAATCACGAAATAATCACGAAATAATAAAAATAATCACAGTAATCTTGAATTAATCATGATAATCTCAAAATAATCACATTAATCACAAAATAAACACATTAATCACAAAATAATCCCTTGTGATTAATAATCTCGTACACTTTTTTGGGAGTGATTTGCCCCTCGGTGGTTCACTACCTGTGCTCTCGTGAACATATGAAAATAATGTTTTCTGTTAACTGCACAATGTCAAAAAAATTTTGAGTGCTGTAGGAAAATTAAAACTGTAAATTTCAGAAGTCTCTTAGCTTTTTCGTTTCGCATCAGCGGATTCTTATCAAAAAGTACGTTTTTGTATTGTTTTGTTGTATATCATCTATCATCTAATGATTCAAGAAAAAATTGGAATTCCTTGTCAGCGGCAACCGGAAAGTATGTCAAATCACATGATATTGAAAGCAGCGTTCGATTGGTGATAATTGATTGACAGATGATTGCCCATTGGTTGCAACCACTGACCCATATCTGCGCATATCTTCGATTCAAAAAGCATGCCCAACGTAGAATAATTCTCTTTGACGCCATCACGCCAAGAAGCGAGCAGCAAGAACATAAAATGCAGATCGCACATGGTGCACGTAAGTTTTAAGTGTGATCGGGAATAGCCAAGTATCTGTATGCATAATTGAAGAGTTGTAACTTGCTTTGCGTTTATGTCAATTTGCATAGTGATTGCTGAAGGTTTGGCTTTCTTATAATTTCCAAAGGAGATCCTTCGTTTGATGATTGGAAGAAGAAGCAGCATTGCAAATCTAAATTGTTATTTTGCAAATCTAAATTGTTATGTTATTTTAACATTGAGCTTTGTTGGAGATAACATAGATAGAGTTCTCTAAATTGGCATAAGTAAACTTCCCTTTCAGGTCGGTCCAGTGATCATTTTTCTGTCTTCAATTACTACTTAATCTGATGATCTAATTGCAGACTCAACGACCGCCATGCTTGGAAATGGAGGCACATGCCATGGAATGATTTGCGTGATGGAATAGAGACGCTTGCTCCAATTGGAGATCGTAACTGTAAGTATTGACTTTTGTCGTTTTGAAACTCACGTTAACCTTGTGATATACACGTATTTTTTTACAAGAAACTAAGAATTTGGGCCAGTACTGAAAGTTTCTTAAGATTATCAGATTTTGAGTACTTGGATTTTCTTACGAGTTTCTAGAGGTTCCACGACAATCTCCATATTCACAGTGATTCACTACTTGTGCTCTCGTGAACATTTGAAAATAGGGTTTTTGAAGTCTTTTCAATGTTTAGACATTACTCAAGAGCCTTGTGAGTACTATGATACAGGAAACAAGTGAAAGCAAAATAAAAATATGTCAAGGATGTCCTTCATCAAAACAAATAGTTTCTTAACAAACTGATATTTTTCCAGTACTGGAATTTCTTAATCTTTTGGTGATCTGAGAGTTTAGTTTCTTATGGGCAGTTTCGTATAAAAAATACGTATATGATGATGAAAAATGATGGATTATGTTCTCAACAGTGATAAAAATACTTTATTTGTTGTGAAACTTGAATCAGGCCATAGTACTAAAATTGTCCTGATTCACCATGAAAATGTCCACTTTTTAGTAATGAACATTTTTATTTTGGTTTCTTATATTTTTGGTTGCATGGAATTATGACGTGTGTTTGTATTCATTTCTTGTGTGCAGTACAATTCATAGCAAAAGAGTTTATTTGAGGGGCGTATCACTCTCGAAAAATCCCATACACCATTCCCATTGGCCAAATCCTTTGTTTTTAAGAAGACTCTTTTAAAAATTTGTTTCTGTTTTGTATTGGTGCGAAAATTGCGAGATTCTTAGCTGTAACTCAAGTGCTGGTAAAATACATCTCCATCTCAAGAGATTGTTTCTCTGGAAATCCTAAGCATAGTTTCGCTTTGTTTTCACTTGTTTCCTGTATATATCAAAGTACCCTTCTTGTTTTGAATGTCCACATGAGGGCTCTAGTATTTGTAAGAACATCTAAAATGAGTACTGACTCAAGTTCTTCTTCCCTAATTCGTTCTGTATTATTTTTTTAGATAAATGGATGATGGTGGTTGATTGAAAACAAATGTTAGCAACAAGAAGAATGTTCCATTTCTTTGCAAGTAAACTTTCCCTGACTTGTTTAATGAAATTGCATTAACATAGAATTAACAAATGTTTTTGTTGTGACGCAGTGGCTCATATCGAAGGTACTAGCTGGCAAAATCTTGCTCAGAAATTCTTCATTTGTTTAATAAAATTGTATGATAAATAGGCTAATTTCTCAAAGTAAACACGGGTAATTTATCTTTTCGATGGTTGGAAATATCCCAAATAGACGAATATTGTTATATTTGGAATATTGATATCTCACTGTTGGAATTCCGCACATTCTTTTCTTCTTCCTTAAATTTCCACTAGCACGGGAACTTCTTTCCTTCAGTTCTTCCCTCAGCTGTTTGTTCTCAGCAGTGAGAGCTGCTAACTGCGCCTGAAAGTTTTCAGCCATTTTCGTGCTTGAAATAAATGTTGTCGTAGTCGTTCGTATTGATTGATGTGAAAAANTTTTGAATGTCCACATGAGGGCTCTAGTATTTGTAAGAACATCTAAAATGAGTATTGACTCAAGTTCTTCTTCCCTAATTCGTTCTGTATTATTTTTTTAGATAAATGGATGATGGTGGTTGATTGAAAACAAATGTTAGCAACAAGAAGAATGTTCCATTTCTTTGCAAGTAAACTTTCCCTGACTTGTTTAATGAAATTGCATTAACATAGAATTAACAAATGTTTTTGTTGTGACGCAGTGGCTCATATCGAAGGTACTAGCTGGCAAAATCTTGCTCAGAAATTATTCATTTGTTTAATAAAATTGTATGATAAATAGGCTAATTTCTCAAAGTAAACACGGGTAATTTATCTTTTCGACGGTTGGAAATATCCCAAATAGACGAATATTGTAATACTTGGAATATTGATATCTCACTGTTGGAATTCCGCACATTCTTTTCTTCTTCCTTAAATTTCCACTAGCACGGGAACTTCTTTCCTTCAGTTCTTCCCTCAGCTGTTTGTTCTCAGCAGTGAGAGCTGCTAACTGCGCCTGAAAGTTTTCAGCCATTTTCGTGCTTGAAATAAATGTTGTCGTAGTCGTTCGTATTGATTGATGTGAAAAATGTGAGCAAAGCTTTCTCTCGAGTCTAAACGTTACAACTGAAAAAACCGTTTAGCATATTCGTTTCGTTTCTTACGCGAATTCAGTTCGATCGAACTGAATTCGCGTAAGAAACGAAGCGAATTTGCTAAACGGTTTTTTAAGGTAGAAGAGAAAGCTTTGCTCATGTCAATCAAACACCTACAACCTTTTTTGATTGGTTAAGAAACTGCTAGTTTGTCTCACGTGACTTTGCAAGTCACTTTGATTTCGTTATGAAGTTAAGAAGCGGACATTCTACGGGGTTGTTCTTTAAATAGTAATACAAAACATTTGCATGTAATTTGTTAGGTATTTTCAATTGTGTCGATGCATTTATTGTCAATGGTAGTCTACCTAAAGATATTTAATAATATCATCAACTGTGTTCTTTGTTGTTTCATCTTTATCACTGTTAGAAACAAATTCCCATTTGAACGATTAATTTTTATTAACCCCCGGCTGATACTGGTTTCAGATTAACCTTCCAGAATGTTCTACGTTCTCCTTGCAAGATTTGCAAGCAACTTTTTTCTGGTCGCTTTTGTTGTTTACAAAATGGACAGGCTTAGGATTTGTAAGTGCATGAAGTGTTTCGGAAACGAAACCTTAGTAAGTAAGCGTACTGTAGAACGGCATTGTATGATTTATGGTGAATATAAAAGGTTATCACGTGTTATTGTGGAAGAAGATGGTAGCACAAAAAGCAGTCAACATGATGGTAGGATTTATTTGTGTACTGAAAACAAACATTCATGTCTGAAAACAAACTTATGTAATATTGGGAAAAATACAGTGCACGCGTACACTCATTTTTTTATAAGAAACTAAGGTCCGGAGCTGGTAGGCGGTTTCTTAAATTTTTGGGGCATTTTGCTACCAAAAGTTTCTTACGTGTTTCTTATATTTTTAATGCCAGAAGTGTAGAGTTAATCTTGTTTTGTCTAAAGGGTTCCCAAATTACTTAGTAAGATCTCAAAACAAGTAAATAACATAATTCGCACTCAAAATAATATCCAAACAGTTGCTATAACTGTACAGTGTCGAAACATTTTTGATTGCGATAGGAATATTAAAACTGTAAATTACAAAAGTTTCTTAGCTTTTTAAATCCAGGTAGGGTTGTTTCTTAACTTTCGAAAAATTGAGCCTACCGCTTCTTATAAGCGGTTTCTTATGGAAAAAATGAGTGTATATGAAAGAACCTAAAGAAAAGAACCTAGCTACATGTATTTTTTATAAGAAACTAAGAATTTGGGCCAGTACTGAAAGTTTCTTAACATTATCAGATTTTCTGTACTTTTTTTAGAGTTTCTCTCTGAGAGTTTAGTTTCTTATGGGTAGTTTCTTATAAAAAATACGTGTATAGAAGAACCTTGAAGCTGAAAATCCTTGATTACAATTTTTGAATTCCACATTTACAACTTTTTTAACAAGAACCTACAAGACGCTGACATTTCTAAAGGTTCTATGATAGCTTAATAGATATAACTTTACTTGAAAATTGCAAAATCTTTCATTATTTAATCTTTATGAAACAGAAATATCTTGAAAAAACTGAATAATGAAACTTTATCAATAATACTCTACCAACGTAGCCCCTTAAGTCTGCACAAAATCTGCGAGGGGTGTGCAATCCGTCCCCAGGTGAAATATGGTTTTAAAGGGAATCTAAGCATACATAAGCCTTCGATAGAAATAACCTTGCAAAGACAATAGTCCGATACACGTGTCTCGCCATATTTGGGTAACTGATCTACGTCAACAGGAATTCTTGATATCTGATAGGCTAGAGTTTGACCGCAAGTAGCTTGAGCCACTTTTATATGCTTAGATTCCCTTTAATCATGTTTAAATGGAAGAAATTTTTTGTTGAGGATACCGAGGACTGCCCCTTTTGTCTGAGCCTTTTGTTATACTAGCAAAGTTCAAAGCAGATCAACAGCTGGGAAACCTATTACCATGCGCGAGAATCTCTTTGTTTCTTTGCTAATTCTTGTTTGGATTGTGGCCGGATTATCCACCCACATTTGCACAAAACAAAAAATGCTTTCTGCGCATGATCACAGGTTTCCTTTTTGGGGGATAACCGTTGCTTTGAACTTTGACGATTTGTATCCCCAACAATTTTCGTCGCATTTTTCATTGGAATTTGCAAAAAGTCTTTTCCGAAAGGGAGGGTTTGGAAGGGATCAATGGCAACAAGTTTCTACATCTAGAAGCTGTTCCATATTTTTTAAATCAGCATACCCGTAAATGCTCTTCACTCTTTCCCTTATTAGAATAATGTTCATAAGAATATCGTTTATAATTTTTTAACAATATCCATGCTGTACAAAAATGTATAGTATTCTTCTTATAGACAAGAGTGTATTGAGCCAAAGAGCTGTAACGGTAGTCGGTACAGTACAGTGGCCAATTATACGTATTTTTTATAAGAAACTAAGTTCCGGGGCTGGTAGGCAATTTCTCGTGTTTTTAATGCTGGAAGTTGGAAAGTTGAAATTGCAAAAGTTTCTAACTTTCGAAAAATTGAGCCTACCGTTTCTTATAAGAATTTTCTTATTAAAAAATACGTTTATAGTCCAGATAGACTTATTTTTTATAAGAAACTAAGAATTTGAGCCAGTCCTGAAATCTACTTAAAATTATCGGATTCGAGTTTCTTCAGGCCCGCAGGAAGCGGTGGGGCTGAAGCACCCCCAATAATTTTGAAAACAATGGTGATACGTCACAAGCATTAATTAGATGTATTGTTCTTTATTGTTTCGAGAACAATTGCCCCCCCCCCCCTCCAATCCGAAGCGCCTTCCTACGGCCCTGGTTTCTTACAGGTTTCATAACAATCTTCATGTTCGCTACATGTGCCCTCGTGAACATTTTAAACCAAGGTTTTTAAGCTTTTCCAATGCTTAGACGGTTACTCAATGCCTCACGAGAAACATAATACAGGAAGCAAGTGAAAGTAAAGTAAACATATGGTCAAGGATTTCCTTTATCAAAATTGATAGTTCCTAAACTTATATTTTCCCAGTACTTGAGTTTCTAAATTTGTTGGCGATCTGAGATCTTATGGGCAGAAAAATATGTGTAAGATGTACACTCTTTTTTTTNCAGCCTATTTTTGTACCGTAAATTCTCCTTTTACCACAAATATATGTCGCCTGTGGTGCTTTGGTAGCGCAGATTTTGTTCGAAAACTGGAAGATACCACAATGCCCTCAATCAGGGCGACTTTAGGCCAATCAAACGGCTTACAAAGAGAAACCCATCGTGGCGGAAACGGATTTTGTATTTCATATGTTACCTGAAGTACTTCTTCTAGACACGCTTGGCTTGCTGTGCGGCCATGTTTTTGTTGGGAAAGTTCAAATAACGTCAAGGAAACAAGCAAAACCAAAACACTTCAATAAAATTTGAAATGAAAAATGGCGGATACTTACAGCTCAGTTCTCAGGCGAGATTCTTTAAACACTTTCTCTCTGTTTGTGGATGGAATTATATTCAACAAAAACAAGCAAAGATTTAGCAAATGCTGTCAATGAGATATTTTCACGAGCACTTTGATTCTAGCTCGGCACAACTCGCGTTATTCTGCAACAAACGGACAACATAGTGAAAACCGGTCAAATGCGTTTACCCTCAATCAGGGCGACACCCCTCTAGTATTCTTATAAAAAAAGAGTATGTATCTATAAAGCAAAAAAAGAATATTTTGACTTGACTCCTACTTAGCTTGACTCCTTCAAGTTTCCAATGTCCCCCTATTCGATAAAACAACGAGACACTTGAGAAACATCTAAACATTGGCAGTGATTCAAAAACTTTGTTGTCAAATGTAGATGTATTTTTGTAAGAAACACAAATTGCCAACAAATGAAGCCACCCACTCCTGTGCTGGGAAAATTTTGATTAGTGATATATCATCAAAATCAATTGATAGAATCAAAATCAAAATAAACTTATGTTTACTCAATGTTAATGTTAAAAAAGATCTTTTAAAACTTTATAAAAAAGTTCTAATCGAAAACAAATGTTGAACATTGAAATTTCGATAAAAAATGGAACTCAGTGTTCGATCTAATGAACTGAAGCCATTACAATGTATTGTACTTTTATAATTTGAATCAGGGGTGATGCCAGGGGGCTACAGCCATCCCGTCAGAAGCATTTTCCCCGCCCCCCTCCGTGGGAGGAAATTTCTTTCTAGTCGGAGGAAATTTGGCAAAATGACGTACGAAAAGTGCATTTTTTTACCATTTCAGGCCCCCCCCCTTGTCGCCCTTCTGTAGGAAGATTTCTGGCACCACCCCCGGATCATGATTGGAATACGATCGTAGCATTTGAAAAAATGTTATTTTTTGTTGGAAAAGCTTGGCTATCTAGACAGAGGCAATTGTCTGGTGAAATTTTGAAGAATGAATAATTAATTTCGTCAATAAACCAAACTTGTAAAATCATGAATGATAATCAACACACTATGCCAGACCTGGAGGTAGAAACTCCAGTAGTGGGAAATAAAAGTTAAGAAACTATTTACTCTAGTGAAGGAAATTCCCAGCAATGTCTCCTTATTTTGTTTCCTGTATCATATTATTCGGAAGGTACACTCTTTCTTTTTTTAGAATATTGTTTATTTGAATATTCACGCCAGGAATCATCCAAATTTTAAGAATATCATAAGAATATTGCTCAGCCTCAATTCATTTTTTCAGCAGTTGCCTCTTTTGCGATGTGCAAAGAATCGCATGACTCGCATTTCTCATTTTTTTCAAAAGCGTGTTTAAAACTTTATGATCGTTAAGAAAATTCTTACTTATTGTTATCATTGGTTAAATTTTTCTATTATTCGACCCTTTCCTCATAATGACATGACATTCCTTTTACCGCTGAAATAACAGCAGATTTGAAAAAATAAGAATACTTTAAGAATATGTCAAGGCTCAAAACTTAAATTTCTTGAGAATATTGAGGCTGGACAACATTTATATTATTCTTATAAAAAGAGAGTGTATTTGAGCAATGTCTAAATATTAGAAAAGCTTGCAAAACCTTGTTTTGAAGTGGCCACGAGGGCACAGGTAATGAACGCGACGATGTTACAGATCCTTTAAGATCCTTTAAGAAACTCGTAAGAAAATCTGAGTACTCGAAATCGAAAGACTTGAAGAAACTTTCAGTACTGGTCCAAATCCATGGTTCCATATGTAATCCAGAGAGGTTACAATCATTACTCTCCTATGTTATGTTGATAATGATTGTAACCCCTCCCTCCTTTTTTACTTCAATCGAAGAACCCTCCATTTTGGCAGTCTTTGTTACAGGCTCTTCGGCAATCTTTTCTTCTTTTTTTTCTTCAATCTTTTTTTCTTTTCTTTCTTCTATCTTCTTTTCTGCCTTTTCTTGTTTTTCATTTTTTTTTTCTATTTTCTCCACCTTCTGTTTACTTTCCCTTTCTCTTTTTCCCCTCAGGGTTACATTCACCGTTTGCTGTTTTCTGTAAAAAATGTTTGGTTTTTTTAATTTTTATCTGATCTTCTCTTAAAAAGATATTAAATCAGGAGCTTGCAGTTGCTGCGACATAAATATAAAATTCTAATTTCATGTTAAAGGCAACGAGTCATGTCAAATAGTCTCTGTGTGCCTTAATATAAAGAAGCTTCTGACTCATGGATTTCTATGCAAGTGATATAAAACTGATTTCATGAAATGCATGTTTCTTCAGCAATTTGCTTGGTTTGCAGAAAGTGATATTTGATTTTTATCGCATGGAACACATGCCTTTAATTGATAGCAATGGAAAACATTGCGAGAAGCTTGAACAAATAAAACTGTCAAGGAAACTCTCAGTTGTCGGAATAGTTTCAATTGATTCGTGCTCATTACTTCATTACTCGTACTGTAAAGCTTTACGAAACTCTTAACGCTCTAGAACTTATAACTTGAAAAGTTAGTGAAGAAATCTTCAAGCCCTTGACTCTTGAAGAAATCTAGAAGTGCTTGAAGTTAAAGCAGGAAACTTTTGATATCAAAATCACTGCAACCACTTTAAATTCTTTTGAAATTAATGACTGCGTCAGAGAGTAGTACTTACTCGATGTTCTTTAAGCGTCTGCCAGTGCGACTGGTGAAAATAAACTTTCGTGTGGCATCTATTTTGAATAGCTTTGCCACTTTCTTCTTGAAGGATTTCAAATTATCTTTTCTTGTCCATGTGACATACTGGTTTTGAAAAAAAATAGTTATATTTTTAGATAACTTTTTTGTTTTCATATTTTGGTTAATAAAGTAAAATTTGCCACTACAAAACAACTTCAAAATCTTGTGCGGTCTCATAATTCTATTCTTAAGAGGCAACAATACGACATTTAGAAGAAGCAATATCATACAGTTAACAAGAAATAATTAACAACCTTCGTCTCCTCATCCATAAATACTCTTTTGTAATTGTTGTATTCGTCTGGCATCTTGCATTCTGAAACAAAACAAACGTAACTTTCAATAAATTAGTTGCTACGGAGTGTGCATGCGTTAACTGCATAATATTCTTCTCAGAGCAAAAGTGCAATTTCTAACTTTAAGTATTGTTTAAAAGACAGCAGTAAAATATAGAAAAAACAAATACATCAAACTTACAGCTTATAGACCAGATTTAATCGATGTTACTTTGCTTTGAATGACAGGAAACAACCAGATAAGAAGGACTTTGGCGCCAATTTTGTCTGAAAGCTCCTGCAAAGCTTTTCGATCAGGCGTTACGCAGTGGTATAAAAATGAGGAATCATTTAAATTTAATAGCAATTTTTTAACAGATCGAACTGATTATAACGATGATGAGGGTCATTGCGAGGATCATACTGAGGAGATGGATATAGACACGGCACAGTTAGCAGAAGATTTTAATGAAACAGGTATGTTGCATTTTAGGGCATACATTTAAAATTTAAACATCACTATCGTCACTTTTGATTTGCTATTGTCAATTTTGTCACTTGAGGACAATCAGAGAGTTAATTTTGAGATCAATAAGACGCTATATTCATTTTATCGACCATTAGACACTTCAATTTTGTCAATTTGAGACCAATCAAACAATTTGCTGTTTTCACTTTATTGCCAATAAGACAATTCCCTATTTTCCCTTTATTGCCAATCAGAAAATTCGCTATGGTCACTTTGAGGCCAATCAGACAATTCGCTGTTGTCACTTTGAGGCCAATCAGACAATTCGCTATGGTCACCTTGAGGCCAATCAGACAATTCGCTGTTGTCACTTTGAGGCCAATCAGACAATTCGCTGTTGTCACTTTGAGGCCCATCAGACAATTCCCTATTGTCACTTTGAGGCCAATCAGACAATTCGCTATTGTCACTTTGAGGCCAATCAGACAATTCCCTATTGTCACTTTGAGGCCAATCAGACAATTCGCTATTGTCACTTTGAGGCCAATCAGACAATTCGCTATTGTCACTTTGAGGCCAATCTGACAATGCCCTATTGTCACTTTGAGGCCAATCAGACAATTCGCTTTTGTCACTTTGAGGCCAATCAGACAATTCCCTATTGTCACTTTGAGGCCAATCTGACAATGCCCTATTGTCACTTTGAGGCCAATCAGACAATTCGCTTTTGTCACTTTGAGGCCAATCAGACAATTCTCTATTGTCACTTGGAGGCCAATCAGACAATTCTCTATTGTCACTTGGAGGCCAATCAGACAATCCCTATTGTCACTTTGAGGCCAATCAGACAATTTGCTATTGTCACTTTATTGCCAATCAGACAATTCCCTATTATTACTTTTAGGCCAATCAGACAATTCGATATTGTCACTTTGAGGTCAATCAGACAATTAAATGTTGTCACTTCTGACTTTACCTTTACCGATAGTTAAAATCAGTCTCAAATTAGAAACATTTAACAATGCGTTCACTTTTTCTAGATGATAGTGAAGAAGATCATCATGTCATCATGTTAGAAGATCTTGACGAGGAAATGAATCGAAATATAGCCAAAGAAGGATCTTTCCAAATATTTCATTCCCATGGTATGATTAAGTTTTTATGTGAATGTGATGCATTTTTAGTATTTGATATATAAGTCCTTAAATTTCTGCAAATGAAACAATTCAAAAGTAGAGAATATAGTGTCATCACGTTTCATAAATATTCTTATCAATGTGGCTTTTTTTCAGACCCTAAAGAAGTGGAATCTGAAGAGGAACAGGAAGACATTGATAACTTCTGGCGTGTTGATGAAGGAGAGATAGAAAATCAAAGTGAGAATCTTTATCAAGTATTCTCTTAATACCTTCATCTTTTTAAAAGCAACAGCCTATAAGAAACATTTGTAATTTTCAAACTATCTACATATCTTAGCTTCCAATGAAAAAGTTTTTCGCTGATTCTACTAGTTTCTAAGACATCCTCTTTGCTTATTTTGTTGATTTTAATAACTGCCTTTTGCAGATGAGAGAGATACAGCAGATTATGCACTGCCAATTGATGACGATGAGATGAATCCTGATGAAATGGACCAACGCGTTGAGCAGCACGAGGATCTATCGCAATCCTCGATCATCAAATGGTTTGCACTGATGATTCTGTGGTTGAGAGCAAAATTCAACCTACCAAACAAAGCAGTGTCATATCTGCTTATGGTAATATCGGGTTTTCTCTCAGTAATAGCCCAGCCCTTTCACGCCTTGTTTCCCTCCACCATGTATAGCCTCACTAAACTGTGCTCGACAAACAAAAGTATGAGGTCTTATGCAAGGGTAGTTTGCCCTTCTATCACTTGCAATGCTACCTATGAATTTGCTGACAGCTTTTACACGAGAAATGGTAAAGTGACCCCCAATTTATGCTCTGCTAGACTATTTAAAAGGACGTGCAATGAACCTCTCTTATTCAAGAAGACACTTTCAAACGAGAAGACGACGCTCGTTCCATTCAAGAATTTTCTCTTCAAACCACCTAGCCAATGGCTCAGTGAAATGTTTCAGTTCTCAGAATTCAGGCAAATGCTTAATGCTAGATTCAAACACAGCCCAGGCGAAGGTATGGAGGATATATGGGATGGATCTGTTTGGAAAGAATTTTTACAGGATCCCAATGATGGATCCGATCTTCTCTCTGCGCCTTACAACATTGCTTTCATGCTCTTCGTTGATTGGATGGCTCCATTCAAGAGAGGCAACTATTCATATGGCACAATCTTCATGTCAGTTTTGAATCTCCCAAGAAAGGTCCGTTTGACAAAGAGGTGGATGAACGTCGTCGGTATAATTCCTGGACCTAAAGAGCCCAAGATTCACATGAACACATATTTGAAACCATTAGTCGACGATTTGCTGCATCTTTGGAATGGCAAAGAAGTAGAAATTGCATCAACCAAACAAAAAATCAATGTACGAGCTATGCTATTTTGTGTGTCATGCGATCTGCCAGCACTTCGCAAAGTTACGCAGTTCCTGTCGCATAAGGCAAATAAAGGCTGCAACATTTGTGAATTCGAAGCAGAGAGGGAAACGAGGCGTGATGGGAGCATAACTGGGAGAATGAGTTATTTTACAGACAATGCTGGCTTTAATTACCGCAACAAAACCCGGGTTTCTACTCAAGCAGAGGAATATAGGAAGGCAAAAAGTGCGAAACAGGTATCTAGCAACAAGTTTTTATTTTTTGGAAGAAACTCCTTATTAGTACTCACTTTTGAATCACAATTCTTCGTTACCTTTTATGAGTACATTCTGACATTTATCAAAATATCTAACCAATTTGTCTTGACGATATAACTATTTTTCCGAAGGCAAATAAATCAGGAAAATTCACCCAAAAAGGGTCAACACATAATTTTTAATAAGAAACTATTGTCCTTAGACTTCAACTAAAGTTTCTTCAATTTTTGGGCCATGCAGTAGCGTAGCAACGGGGTGGTCTGGGCTGGACATATCCACCCCATTTTTCACAGTGGTATTATCATAATTTCTCCCTCAAAATTACATAGGGGAGGGTAGATTTTGATTACTTTAAACTTTTGTGATAACTGACCTTCCTCTTACATTCTGAATTTTTTCATTAAAGATTTCGAGAAAAGCCTTAAATTTCGATTTCTAATCATATCTTTCCCTTCATCGTAAATGAATACACGTATTTTTTATAGGAAACTAAGAATTTGGGCCAGTACTGAAAGTTTCTTAAAATTATCAGATTTTGAGTACTCAAAGTTTCTGACGAAACAATCTTCATGTTCACTACCTGTGCCCTCGTGAACATTTCAAAACAAGGTTTTTTAAGCCTTTCCAATGTTTAGACATTACTCAAGTACATTAAAAGTAATATGATACAGGACACAAATGAAAGAAAAATAGAAATATGCCAAATATTTCATTTATTAAAATAAAGAGTTTCTTAACTTAAATCTTCCCAGTACTATAGAGTTTCTTAAACTTTTAGCGATCTGAGAGTTGAATTTCTTATGGGCAGTTTATTATAAAAAAATATGTGTTTATGATGTGCTTCTCTGCATCGACTTTTGTTGCTCGTAAAAATGCCCGCTGTTATGTAAGGTATTGCTTAAGATGGTTGCTTTTCCAGAAATATCAAAATAGATCAAAATAATAAAAAGGGCACTCCCACCTTTTCCAAGTGTCTGAAGGGCGTTTCCCACGTTTTCCAAGGGTATGAGGGGTGTGGTCAGGATAATCTTCATCTGTAATCCCTGTACCCCTTTAGGTCTTTCCACACAAGTTTTTTGGACTGGTGACGCCTGTGAGGCAATTTCCTACAAAGTGTTTATTACGTGTATAGCCATAAAGAATTTTTCTGAGAGGCATTCGCTCATTTAGGATAATAACCCACCCATTTAGGATACTAATTCATCTATTTAAGATAATAACCCACCCATTCTACATAATAAGCCATCAAGTATATGATCATAACCTAACCAGTGTTTGTATGCATAATCCTTTCTCATTCATTAGGCTGCCGAAATTGCAACGAAAAATGGAGTCAGGAGCTCTGAACTGCTACGCCTATGCTATTTCGACATCACAAAAATGTGCTCAGTGGATCCAATGCATGACATCATGCTTGGTCTCGTGAAGAAAGAGATGTCAATTCTGTTAGATAGCGACGGCAATGAAAATAGCTTAGATGACAAGCAGAAAGCTTCCCTCAAAAATCGCCTTAGAGGAATGGAATTACCAACAGATTGTGGTCGCCTACCATATACCATCTTAGATAAAACAGGTCTGGATGGTTTCACAGCTCAACAGTGGCAAATATTTGCCATTGTCTTCGCAAGGCCTTGCTTTTATGGTCTCTTGACAGACAAAGCATTTCAGTGTCTCAGACTACTCTGTGAAATTGTGGAGTTATGCTCCAAAAATCGGATAACGGAGCAAGACATCCATTAATTGAAGCTGAAGCTAATGAAGCATCATATCCTCTTTAAAAGCCTTTATGGCAAATGGCATGTCACAGTCAATCAACACATGGCGTTGCATTTGCCAGAAACCATCAGCAAATTTGGCCCNGGCCTTGCTTTTATGGTCTCTTGACAGACAAAGCATTTCAGTGTCTCAGACTACTCTGTGAAATTGTGGAGTTATGCTCCAAAAATCGGATAACAGAGCAAGACATCCATTCATTGAAGCTGAAGCTAATGAAGCATCATATCCTCTTTAAAAGCCTTTATGGCAAATGGCATGTCACAGTCAATCAACACATGGCGTTGCATTTGCCAGAAACCATCAGCAAATTTGGCCCATGTCATGGTTACTGGTGTTTCGGATCAGAAAGATTAAATGGCACTTTGGGAGCATTACCATCTAGTGGACGATCGATTGAAAAAGAAACATTCAATCGATTCGTACTCCAACAAACCATAACAATTGGCAGTGCAACGAATGTTCTTTCAGAACATATGATGGAAAATATGCAGGAGCTCTGTCCATCCTTGGTTAAGATGCTAACAAGTGAGGAAGATGACGACGCAGAAGGTCACGACAAACAAATAGCCAGACTGCATGCAGAAGAGTTTTTATCAGCCAGAGGAAATGCCCTTGATGAGGCTTTTGACCGGCAGCGCAATGTCGAAATACAAGAAGCAGAATTTGCATTCCTCAATGCTTCACTACTGCCACCAGAGCGATCGAACAAGATCATGGATGACAAATTATATGGGGAAACAACAGCTCACCTGCAAATGCTTTTTGGAAACAGGCTTTTGTATATTTCACGCCAGTTCTCGAAATATGCACGGTGCAATTCAAATGGCATTACATTCAGCTCTAGCATGAACAGATCAGAACGCTCTTGCTATGCAAAAGTGTTTTGTGCAATGGAGCAGGGAGAACTCCCTCAACCATATTTTTGCAAGATATTGTTCTTCTTCAAGCTGAATCTAATCGTTAAGTCAGAAGAAGCCAGCACGGAACTGCGACAAGAGCTCCCATTCGCCTACGTCAATTGGTACAAACCAATACGAGGAAGGTCAAAGTTAGAGAAAGACACAGGTTTGCACCAAATACGGAAAGACCATTATGCCGAGCATATTGTAGGTGTGAACAGACTAGTGCAGAGGGTAGTCCTGCAAGACATTGGAAACTCTTTTGTAGTGGCTCCATTGCTATGTTAGTGGTATGTTAGCTATTGAAAGACACCACTCCAGTCTATTTGGACTGTTAAATGACAAATGACCGTTCAATTCTATTGTTTGTCAATCACAAAAGGTATAACAACGATTGACGTAGTTAATTTATAAAATTCCCTGGTTTTATTTCTTTCCTAACATGGTGGAAATATATCAACTTTGGTAACGAATGAAAATATGTTGACGTGATCATTTTCCATCTTATTCATCGCACTCCTGTGGTTCGTCGAAGGCTCTGCGCAACAGACGATAGCGCCAGTGACGCATTTGCCCATGGGCAAAAACCAGCATGTAAGAACCTAAGATATAGGGTGTCGGTGGTGGTAATCGGACGGCGGTGGCAATTGGACACTTGCGAAAACAGACAGAAAGGTACATTACAAATGAAATCCATTAAAGAGGGTATTTCTTGGTACTGAAAGCTAAAATTATAGATACATTATAGATTAAAGTTACTTTTGAAAATATTTAGTTTTCCTTAAGCGTCCGATTACCAACGCCGGCACCCTACCGAGTGTCGCAAAATGATGCATTATTGTTCGATTGCTTTCATGTCCATAACCAATGAACCGATACCGATGTTCAAAAACTTTATTTTATTCGATTGCCTAAAGGTTAAATTCGATTTAAGATGTTAGTTTCGGTTTTGCCACGGCGTTTTCATGTTGAAAAGAAGATCGATAAACTTGCTCAAATTCAAGCTTTGGATGGCATGAGAAAGAAACGGCCTATTTTTCCAATCAACATTTTAGATATTCTCTGAATGGCATATATTCTGTGAACAACATATAAGTTCAGCCTTTTGCATCACATCTAAAATGTTCGACTGGCAAAGGAGGCCGTTTCTTTCTCATGCCATCTAAAGCTTGAATTTGAGCAGCTTTATTGATCTTCTTTTCGACATGAAGAAATCGGCCTAAACCACAGCCAACATTCTCAAATACAATCTAGCCTTTGGGAATCGGATCTTATTTATTGGATACAAAATATATAATTTAAGTTTACTGTACTCCTCTAGGACGATAAAAAATTTTATCTGATCAATTTTGGATTTTTAAAACTTTGGATAGCACACACAACTACCTATAATTTCTTATAATTTCAAAGAATTTTACTTTAATTTTAGCGAATTATAAGCAATTTAATAGAAGGTCTTTTCAGCCAGGAAAGTGCTGTTGCATTTTGGATTGCATTTTGGATTTTGCGGTTATGATACCAATTATGCCATTGTAAACTCTGCACTAAATACATACAGGATTACTCTGTTGGCCAGATCAGAGTTAATCACTTACAACAGTGGAATTGTACGCCAAGAAACTGTTTCAGCGCTTTTCCCAAAATCAATTTTTCAGCAACCAATGGGTATTCATACAGCTCCCTGTACCCAATGGCTTGATGTAATTGGCTGAAATTTGGCAGACAGAGAGAAAAAGCATAGGGGGACCAAAGCATGTCTCACTTTTGAGAAAAATTGCAATGGCCCAAATTTAACATTTGAATGAATCTCAAAACGAGGCCAGGGAGAGAGGCAAAATTGTTTTATTAATTATTCTGAAGCTAAGGCATGCAAAGGAAATTTGAAACATGAGTTGTTATATTAATGTGCTGAGAATGCAAACACTTTATTGAGATTTAAATGAAACTTTTCTGGAGGGACAGGGAGGTTCTAGAAGGGGAAGATCCAATTTTTTACGTTTTCAGATGCATAACGCACAGTTTTGGAATATTTGTATTCTTTTTGGCTTATAAATACTCCCCATTTAAATTTAATGACGAATCGAATTATGTATAGTAATATGAATGATGTGTAGTTTATATGTCGTGGGCGTTATAATCAAGAGAGAAAACACCGTGAGTGGTCACTGAAGGGGTACAGTAACCAGGTTGTTGATAAAAGAAGGTGGTTTATGTGACCGTCAAGCAGGGTGTAATTTGATCATTTTTTGACGTCTTTTCTTCATAATTTCAATCAGATGTGGAGGGGAGGCAGGCAGCTGGGGCTCAAGCCCCCAAGAAATATTTAAAAGCTTTTAATCATGAATCTTATCATACCAGTCTAGACATTGTAAATAACTGTCTGATAAAAGCCATCCTACAAATCAAATATCCCCACTTGACGGTAAAGTTGGAATCTTTTTCATGTCCAACCAAATTCTTTTATGTCTTTTCTCTGCAAGCAACAAAACTTTATAGACCTTTCAAGTTACAAAGAATTCAATTCAGAAGTCTTCTTTTCAAACGAATATTAACTAATACTTTGTTTAAAGCATCTACAAATTTAAAAAGAATACAACAAGAAAAGTTGGAAAAAATGTCCCAAATTTTAATAAAATTGCTACTGAACTACTTTCTCCAGCGTGTCTGCATCAGAGTCCCTTCGTATGGTGCTAAAATTCTTGTAAAGTCATCATTTGGCGTTGGTGCTACACGTATATTTCATAAGAATCCCCTAAGAATCCCATCAAATAAGCACGGGGGGGGGGTTCTTGGCCAAATTTTGGGTAGGGGTCTGCCGCGAGCATCTTCAAAAGGGTACCGTTGGCTAGACTAATTTTTACGAAAATGGTACCCTTGGCTAGACCAATTTGACCATTGTCTGAACCAATTTTTACGAAAATGGTACCCTTGGCTAGACCAATTTTGACCATTTCCTCGACCAATATTGTCAAATTTGTGCCAAATATGATATCATGACCATTCGCTAGACCAATTTTGTCAAAAATGATACCCTTGGCTAGACCGTTGCTGGCCAAAATTGCAAGAAAGGATACCCTTGGCTAGACTAGAAGTCTGAACAAGTATACCCTTGCTCGCGGCACATCCTCAGGTACCTTTACNGTTTAAATATAAAATACACTGCGATTTCGAAAGACAACGAAATTTCTTCACTTTGAAGCATCGAGAATATAATAAAGCCATAAGAAACTTTTGGCCACAAAAAACCAATGGAATTTGCTGGCAAGTGGCAACCAAGCCCAGCCTAAAGTTTCTTGCAAAAGAAAACGTGTACTGAGATTCTATTTTCGAATTTGTGCTCACGAAAAAAGCTATTTGGCTTGGCAATTGATTTGTGCAGTTTGATGTATGCTTTGTCTAGAACGAAAAATAGAAAATCATTATAATCAATAATGTAATCAGACAGTTTCAAGGAAGAAAACCAAAAGAAGGATTCAAAAAGGGCTGCAACATTTCTATCATTTTTGGTTTGGTTTCCGATTATCCAAACGATTCCACCTACCACTCGATTACTCATCCGTTCAATTTTATAGAGCGTCCGATTTTACAAAACGTCAGATTGTACACCAATCTTTTCGTGTCGGATTATTCAAACGATCCCACATTCCATTCTATTACACAGAACGTCCAATTGTGCAAACGATTCTACCTACCACTCGATTACTCATCCGTTCAATTTTATAGAACGTCCGATTTTACAAAACGTCAGATTCTACACCAATCTTTCAGTGTCCGATTATTCAAACGATCCCGCATTCCATTTGATTATTCATTCGTTCGATTTTATAGAACGTCCGATTTTACAAAACGTCAGATTCTACACCAATCTTTCAGTGTCCGATTATGCAAACGATCCCGCATTCCATTCGATTATTCATTCGTTCGATTTTATAGAACGTCCGATTTTACAAAACGTCAGATTCTACACCAATCTTTCAGTGTCCGATTATGCAAACGATCCCACCTTCCATTCGATTATTCATCCGTTCGATTTTGTAGAACGTCCGATTTTAGAACCGATTCATCAAAGTGTTCGATTCTTCTAGCGGTCCGATTCCACCATAATTCGATTGGTTGTTCGATTGTGGATCCGATTCTGCTATCTGGATAATCGGACGACAAGAATCGTCGGATTATACGTGCGATTGTACAGACCGTCGGATCACACCATCCGTCCGATTGCAGCCCTTTTTTACCTGTGGTGTATCAGTGTCCAAATTTTATATTATNGCCAAAGTGCCAGTAAAGAGATCTCCATGGAAAACATTAAGTAAATCTTTCAAGGTATGTTTGAAGAACATTGAAATTCAAAATTATACTAACTGACTGTTCTCTCCAAAGGGCAGTTTCCAGTCAGTGAATATTTCCAAGCAGGCAGAAATTACAGTATCTTTGTTCACAAAAGAAAATCTCACTTTGCAGTTGAATAGAAATGTAGGGTTGAATGCCATTTGACAGTGCAAAATTCTGCTGGTCAGAAAATACCACTGACTAGGAATTGACTCCAAGATGATATACCAGTAATATGTGTATCAGTGTCCAAATTTTATATTATTATATCAGCATTGATAACTGTACAATAAGGAAGAAAATTAATGAAATTCCAAAACCATAAAAAATTGAATTGGAATAATCCCAAATAACAGAATGTGCACAGCAGAGCTGCATCAGATTTTTGTTACATCAATCAAGGTACAGAGAAAAAAGGGAGTCTTAAAGTTTTGCAAATTTGTATCACACAACATACTGTACCTCCTCTGATTTCTTTGACATCTCATCAGAGCTTGTGTGGAATGTGCCGTACGACAAGATGTTTAAATGGATCAAATGCTTTTATATTGTCCACAATTACTCTGCTGACCAAAGGCATTAAGTCATGGAGAAGTTCCATATGCAAGGCTTCATCTGGGATAAACTCTTCATTTCTAAGTGATGATGTTGGCCTTTGCTGCTGTTCATTATCCAGATCATTTCCAGTGACTCTCAATGGTAAACCCAAAATGTTAAACCAGTGAATTGATCTGTAATGAATATATAGTATAACCATAAGAAACAATGAATTTTGCAAACCTGGAATTAATCCCACCACTCTTTTCTAGCTCCCCTCCATTATCTAGCAAGACCTGTTTTAAACTGTTTTACTGATTCAATTTTGATATGTCATGTGGTAAGCTATTCCATAGATCCGCAGAACAAATGAGTTCTAGTAAATAGACCTAATCAGCTAAGGTTTGTTTTACCCATTTTGAGTCATATGACCATAATCTTGGGAAGTTTTAGTATTATGCTACTATTTGCACTCAAGGCACAACTTTGCATCACACAAAATATATTAGAGCAATCAAAGATGTTTATCAAGAGATTGATCACATGACTTGGATGGGTATAAACAAAGTGTAGCCAATTTTGTCTGTCAAAGACTGATGTACACCATAAGTAGAAACTGTGCACCCATGCTTGAAAATTGGTAAATTTGATCCCTGCAACAGATCCCAACGTTAGGCAAAACATGATGTTTTCTTTATTGGGCCTTAAACTCTAGATCATGTCAAAAAGCTTACACTGTATATCCAAAAACTTCCAGATATCAGATTGCTGTGTTTTTATTTATGCAATTCCTGCTTTGTCAGAGTGATGATGAAAAATTAGGAAAAAGATTTTATCCAATCATGTCTTGCTAATCTCATGAAAATGACCTCTCATCTGCAATTTGCATCATTGACAAAAAACTGAATGTTTCATCCTATGATGAAGGAATAATACCATCAATTTAAGTAGAATTCAAAGAATGCTTACTTATTTTGATTTTCACTTGTCATGTGCTTTACTTTTATATAGAAGTCCAGGTTGTCTCCAATAATCTGGTAAAGAGATTCTGCCATAGATTTTTCAATCTCCCTTTTCTCATAAATCATATTTTCAAATTTCTTTGTTTCTTCATCTGAGGACTCTTGTGCCATCAATTCAAACTCCTTTGTTATGAGTGAAAGTAGTGCTTTGTCATTTGTAATACTAGATGCAGAGGTTGGATCAGATGAGTTTACAAAAACAAGCCTTTCCTTGTCACATCTCGTGCCTTGTGTTGATACTGTCTGTATGAGTGCAATTTGTGACTCATCCACAAATGTTATTCCAGTTTCCCTACTAGGTGATTCTCCGACACAGTCCAATAGGTTCTCTGATTGCCTTTGCATATCTTCTTTAATTTTGATGAGTTTCTTTCCAAGATTTTCTATAGCCTCTTTTTTCTCAATGATAATTTTGTCATGATTGTAGCCAGCTTCCTGAAGCTTTGCAACCACTCTTTGTCTGCTCATATATACCCCATATGAAGATAAACATTGGTATGCCTGAAATTTGACAGAAATAAAATTGAACCTTTATCCTAGGTAATATTTAATGAACTATTTATTACACTGCTATAATATTTATAACATTATTTTGTTAAGGGGTGATTTGCCTGCAGAAACGAATAAATTGTCAAAGAGGAGCTTGAATGAGATGAAGAAGGCATTTCGTGATTCCTTTGCAAAACTTGGCACCCTTAGGTCTCTTTTTCCAAAGGTGAAAATGCTTGCATTAACAGCAACTGCAAGTAAAGAATTAGAGAAGAAAATTGTGAAGTCACTTGCAATGGGATCCTTTACAATGATAAGGATAAGCCCAAACCGACTTAACATTCATCTTGCATCAATGAAATGTGCAAAGCTGAATCCCTCAGTTCTAGCATGGTTAGTAGAAAAATTAAGGCAGGAAAACAGGCTGTATGAAAAAACAATAATATATTGCCAGAGCATTGAGAATGTCTCTAAATTATATGTTTATCTAAAAGAACAGCTTGGTCCAGATGCATATGATTCTTTTAAAGAACAAAAATTGGCAAGTTCCATGTTGATTGGGATGTATCACAGAAAGACGTCAGAGAAACAAAAGCAACGAATCCTAGATGATTTATCTGAAGTGCATGGCTCTTGTAGAGTTGTAGTGGCAACAACATCTCTTGTAATGGGTGTGGAGATCAGTGACCTCAAGTGTGTTATCCATTATGGATCCCCAAGTGAAATAATTGATTATATACAAGGAATTGGAAGAGCAGGAAGAGATGGGACCAGTGCCAAAGCAATCCTTTACTACTCAGGACATCAATTATCTAAAGCAATGCCAGAAATGAAAGCATATGCAAAAACAGAAACATGCCTCCGTGTTGCTCTGTATGGATGTTTTGATATAAATGCAGTCAAACTCCCAGCTCAAAAGCATGAATGTTGCTCCTATTGCCATTCAAGTTGTGCTTGTGAAGGAATTGGATCATGCTCCCTTTCAAGGCCAGATTACCAGGAAATTGCAGAAATATCCCAACAGAATGCAGTACGAGTTGTTACTGAGGAAGAGAAGCAACTTTTTTCAGAAGTTCTCATGGACTACAAGCTACAACAGGACCAGGAATATCAGAATGCCGTTTCTTTCATGGACAAAGAGTATTTCATTGGTCTATCAGTATCCATGATCAAGGAGATCGTTGAACATGTGCCATTCATTTGCAGCTTAGAATATATCCTTGAGAATACTCCTGTATACCACATATCTCATGCAGGGGAAATATTGCTGATGCTGCAGGATATTTTTGAAGATGTCAGTGAAGGAGAACAAGAGAAGGCAAAAGAAGCCATTTGCACAATCAAGCAGACAGTGCATGAATCAACTTTACCTGAATGGTTATTGGATATAGAGTCAGATGAAGATATCACTGAGTGCAAAGTTGACAACAGCCTGGAAGAGTTTTTTGCAGATGTGCAAGAGTTTGAAATTTCAGACAACAATATAGATTCTTCTTAACCTATTATCAAGGTTTAAAAAAGCTGGTTTTACTGAGTTATTGTGAAAAGGGTATTACAGACTCACACATGTTCTTTCAAGAATTCTCAGGAATTCTTAAGAATTCTTGCACAGAAAAGGACTGTATGTAAATATAAACGCCTTTTTTAGAACCTTAGAGGCTGGAATTTAGAATAGCAGCTAGTTAATTAAGAACCTATTCGGGCTGCCCAAGAAACCTAGGTTCTTTTACATTGCACTGCTAATTCAAGTTGACAAAAATTTTTCACTTTGAAGACAAATGACGGATATATAGCGCTTAGTTTAAAAATAGAACACAAGATGGCTTAGTGCTTTCATTTGTCCAATTGATTTGCTAATCTCTCGATATCATAAATACAATGGAATACAATAGGCTATATTTAGATTGCCCAGGCCCCTGATTTAAGTCACCTTATATCTCCGTCATTTGTCTTTAACAGTATATTTTGAAAAGACAGCTTGAAGCAGCAACTTATACCTTTTTCTTTGCTCCACTGTGGTGTAAAACTAATGACACTCTGTATGCCAATGCACTCAATGTAGGGCTTCTCATTTTCATCAAAATTCCGAATGCCATTGCAACGCTACAGAGACTTTGGTCTTTTACATTCCCATCTTTGATCTTTTTTCTCCTTCTCCTGGATATCACTGAATTTTTTAGAACAAGGTATAACATTGGAGCTCTCTTTTGGAGCTCATCCACAACATCTTCATTCCTGAGCCGCAACAGATCATCACAGTTGGTCATTGACAATATGCTTGGCCTTTTTACCCGTACAACTTCTGACACCTCATCCAAAACTGTATTTGCAATCCACTTGAGAAGACAATGTTTCAACTGGTCATGTTCTGCAATCTTTTGTATGGTGCAATTAAAATCTCCAGTGGCAAGGGATGCAATAATAGATGATGTACAAGCTGATTTAATCTGATATTGGCTTGCCCCTGATGAGTAATTGATCTTAACCTACAAAGTAGATTCAAGACAGTATTCAAACTTGAGAAACCAAGACTGCCTTCACATGATGCCGGCACACTTTGAAAACGGTGAACAATATGATGAAGGGCTCCATTTTCAAAATCTACCATTTTCAAAATCTGCCAGAAAAAAATGTGCTATTTCTGTGTGAATGGGAGGCCTATCCATCACATTTTTCACTGTTTTCAAAATGTGCTGGCATCATGTGAACACAGTCTAAGAGACCAAGTTAACAGCCATGATCAAGGGCAGGTTCTTGAAAGAAATTACAAACAGTTTGTATGCATGTAATTGTAGAAGAATGATAGTGAATTTGGTAGCACCAAATTGGTATTTGCAAGTGCCCTTACATGATGTATAATTTTTTCATATTTGATAACATATCTTTTAAATATGAAATCATATCATGTCTAATAAGAAGTGATCATAGGTATGCACCAATTGGCTGCAACAGTTTTTACTGTTTGAAAATTATTTGTTAAATACAGTATTTGGATAGTAGACCAACTTATGAGTTTCTCATGAAAAATATTCTATACCATGATTCTACTCTCCTAGCAGGATTGCCTTAGAAAAAGGGAAACCAAAAAAATGAACAGTACATACATCTACAGTTGTCAGCTTTGGTTGTCTTTCATTACAAAAATCCACATCTTTAAATGGCAAGTTCTCCTGATCGATCAATGAAGAAGGAGATTTTCTGCAAAGGTTTTGTGTCGTACTAGCAGTAGTCTGCACGAATTTTGGCAAGATAATTGGAAAAATTGGCAACATCTTTAAGGGAGGGCCACCTTTGTGAGGAGATTTCGAACATCTTTTTATTCTGCATTTTTCTGGCGATGATGATGAATGCGACTGGTTGATATGGCTCAATATGTCATCAAAACATTTCTTGAAGGCAGCAATTTCGTCCAATGTTTTCACAAACCTGCCAATCCTACTATGACAGCCCTTGCAGGAAACTGCTGATTGTAAGGCTGGTTGAGCAACGTGTATGACCTCTGGGAAAACTTTTTTGATTTTGTCATAAAAATCACTCTCCGACGAACTTTTTAACTTTCCGAAGATCTTGTATGCGGGCCTTGTACCATTTGCAGCAAAATTTATATCACAGAGGAAGCACGACGCGCTATTATCTGATATTTTATTCGTATATACCTTTACCGGTGTTTTATCCGTCATATTCCAAAAGCAACTAATTTTGCCGCTCCAATTTCCCGCTTTTTCAGAGCCTCGCATTCGCAGGGCAATTGAATTAGTGATAGTGACTCAGTAGTGATTCAGTAGTGATTCCTGACGTCAGTGATTTTCCTGAAGTGATTAGTGATTTCCTTCGTCCACACGAGAAGGAGGTTATTGATTGATGGAGCCAGAGCCTCTCTTCCTTCTCTCTCTCCTCTCTTTTTTCTTTTTTTCTTTTTTTAATTTAAATTTTTTTGGTTTTAATTTGGCTCGATTTAATTTGGTTCTGGTACCCAGGGTAACTTTTGCCATGAATGTAAAACGTAGTACAATACAGAAACTTCCCTAGAGTATTGTACCGTGGCTGATTTGGAAAATATGCCGCCATTTTCGAAAAACGTGGCAAAAAT